>PVKB01002627.1:0-263673 GCA_004027205.1 Ctenodactylus gundi | reverse complement strand
CCCCCCACACACACACACAATACTTGTCCATGTGCCTCTTGGAAAGCCCGAAAGAATGCTATCCTGGAGTAATACAGCCACCAACCCTGCAGAGGGCAGCATTGCACAAGCTGTTGGCCTCCAAACAGGCTCACTCTCCAGGCTGCAGACGGGCAACTCAGCTTGGACAGAGGAGCGCAGTTCCCTCCAGCGTGTTTGCACAGTGAACTATTGATAGGAAAATGGCTCCAATGAGAACGGAGGCCAGAGAGACTCCATCTTCTACCTAGAATCAGCCTGAGATTGTGAACACATGAAAAACGTATTCTCTCTCACCTATAAGAACTGAATTTGGCATAGAAATTGAAGATTGAAACTGTATGTTTGAACCAACCATGAAAATTTTGGTTTTCTCTCCTTTGAAAAGAAAACAGCAGCAAAACTCCAACCATTTACATCCAGGCAGGCAGCGGACCAAAGTGGCTTGAGCTCCAACTCTGAAGTCAGACAGAGTTTTAGTTTAACTCTAGTTGCTTGAGGGTCAGGTTCGGGACCTTTCCAAAAGTCAGCTTCCCTGGCTGTCAGACAGAGCAATGTCACCCTCCAGGTAGGCTGCCATGAAGATTAAGCGACACAGGGCAGGAAAGGTGCTTGGCGTGTAAGTGGCATATTTAGTAAAAACTCAATTATGAGAATGGTGAACATACACACAACAGAATTGACTTGGCATTCAGTCAGGCATGGCTGTTTCAACTGTCCATTCACATCTGAAAAGGAAGAACTGACAAGTGGAAACTAGGTCATTTCAATGTTGCAAATGTCTTAAGTCCAGGAGTTCAAAGCACAAACAGCCAGGGGAGGAAGGTAAAGTCAGTACATTCGCTGTTAGAGCCCAGCTCCTTAACACTGTTCCCATTGGAGAGTAGTGTGTCTCTGAGTCCAAAAATAGTGCTTAAAATGGTTAACTACTGCAGAAACGTCTTTTCTTTAGGAGACATGAACACCAGCAGATCTTCATCCTAGATAGCGGTATTTTGTTGTGACTACCAGCCTCAGAAATCACCCACCTGCCTCAGACACAGGAGTGACAACTTTTCCCATTACATCTGTTCTTTGTGAAACTCAAACGGTGGCAACCAAATAGTTGGGGGAGAAAGGTGTTAAGCCGCACAGAGTGCTTGGAGCAAGGGCCCGACCCTCTGCCTCACAGGAGAAAGAGAAGCAGGGGCTGGTTCTGACAGAGGCAGGGCGACAGCTTGGAAGACATACTTGTCCTTTCACCTGGCAGCTGTCCAGCCCCCAAATAGCTTGTGCGTCCAGTCCAAAAACAAGATCACATGAGAGGGAGGAATGAGGACGCAAGTGCTTGTCCTGGGGCTCTCCATGGGCACACTGGCGTCAGCTGCCCTTGCAGGGCCCCAGAGGGCAGCCTCACGACCCACTCTGCTGCCTCTCTTCTGCACGCTCTGGCTCTCGAAACCAGGAGGCTGCATGCTGCTGGCCCTGCGGGGAGTGTGGTTTCACTCAGCCCCTCTCCGGGGCTCCCCTGGGCTCCATTCACACCAGCAAGGGACCAGCACAGCAAGAAGGAGTGAATCCAACAGCCTCCAGGGGACAGGGCATCGCCTCCTTTTCTTGAAGGACACACCCTTCTGATGGTGAATGGGAACTCCCTTCCTCCTGCAGGACAGGCCTGCAGCTGGCCTGATAGCACAGTGTGAAGGCTGCAGCGGCTGCCACCACCCCGACAGCGTCCCAGAGTGGAAGCAGGAGGTGAGTGCGTCAGCTTCTACAAGGCGCGGGGCCTGGGGCTGGGGTGGCTACAGTCTGTTAGATGCTGCTTGGCCTGGTGCTGGTGCTCAGCAGGAACCTTGTCCCAGTCCTGGGGCTTCCTTCTCTCTCCCTCATCTGGGTCTGTGGCAGACCCTGGGATCCTAAAGCTCCCGGTACTCCCTCCCTCCATTCAGAGGCCAATTCAGTCCCAGAAAGACGTAGGTGGGTCTAGTTCTCAGTGGGGAGGCAGGAAGTGACTCCTATCAAGTGAATTATCTTTGCTGAGATCCAAGAAGATGGTTACCAGGAAATCATTATTCAGATCCCATTACAGTGGAGTCAGTGCTTCTTTTTTTTTTAATTGTATAAAGTAGAAAATAATGGGATGCTATCAGATTCTTTGTTCTTAGGCATAAAGGAAAAAATAAAAATAGAATTGGCAGAGCTTTTTCTCATCTCTTCCTAAATTCTTGGAATCATGCAAAATATGCTTAAGGGGCTCAAGAGCTCTTTACATTGGTTGAGAAGCAGAGAAATAAATTCAAGGTTTTGGAGTGAATTGCTCTGTAAGCAGAGTCAGAGAAATGAAGGAAAACAGATTTTAGCTCTTGGTCCCCACCTCTAAGGTCTCTGCACACCCAAGCACATTACACAGATGGGTGCTTAGAGGGGTACGTGTAGGGGCTGCTATCCCTTGCAGAGGTGCACACTTGTCCTGGACTATGATCTACAAATATCCATGCTAATAAGAATCAAATCCTGATGGGAACAAAGTACTTATTTGAATAAGCTCATGTTTTGTTAGTGAACATAGAATGAAACTTGAAGAACATTGAGTAAAAAAATTATTTTTTATATTTGCTGTGTAAATGGGAAGGCAAAGTGTTCTTCCAGTAGGTCCACTGAGCGGGTGATGGCATCCTGAGCTGTCTGTCTTCTGTTTCCCAGAAGACTTTCTGTAATGGTGGCAATATGGCTGCCAGCAGCTCAGGCCAACATCCTGTTGGCACGGCCACCTTGCAGGAGCAGGTGCCCCTCATTCCGCAGGTTCTAGCCAGTCTCAGACTCACTTCTCATGGAACCAGTGTGGAGACTGCACCCGCCTCTGCTGAGGGGTGCGGTCATCCTGGTGCATGCGGACAGAGAGCAAGGAATGCAGTTCCCCAGAGATGAGCCTCAGGCTGAGGACTTTAGTGGCAGAACAGTCAGCTTAACCAAAAGGCTTTGGCCCTTGGGAAAGAGTTACAGTCGAAGAACTTGTCTACTCCTTGTCAAAATTAGTCATAATGTCAGTCACTGGGAATAATCATGATAAAGTATAATGCTGGTACTTATCTCAAAAATTTAATTGAACTGAAATATATCCAAGATAAGCATATAAATGAAACTTAGTGACTACCTATCCATCATAAGCTGTATAACCATATGGCTGTTGGTCTGAGGAGGAGGGGAGGCAGGAAGAAGGACAGCCAAGATCGGGGTTGATACGGTGATGGTTTTTTTTTTTTTTTTTTTTTTTTGCAATAGTCTAGATTGAGCCAGATTTTCTCCAACATAATCTTTCTCTTTCTTCCTTCTTCCACACCACAAAAAGGTATTAGTGACAGAAAGTTTCATAGGCAGGATACCTATAAGTGGACGAGGTGACTAGCAGACTGCGCGATATGTCATTCCTTGACCCCTAGTAGTAGTAGGAAAGTCACTCACAGCAGGGCCCTGTCTCTGGCTCAGTCTCTAGCCACCCACCTGGGTGTCCCTTTTCCTTCACTCACCTTTTTCTGTCTCCCCCACTCCTACACATTCAAGCTCACCTCAGTGCTTCTCCCCTGGAGCCTGATCTTGCTCTTCCTCTCAGGATTGCTGTGTCCTGTCTGCGTGGGTTTAAAAAAAAGATCAGTGTATGTTTGCAATACATCAGAGTTAACATTTCTGTGGGGGAACTGGCACCTGCTTATACCATATGTGGGTCATTTTGATCCCTTAACTTTCCCTTCCTACCTTCATTTTTCTCCTCGTCTTCCTTAAAAACCTCATCAGTCTCAATTGTTCTCTCAACTTGAATTTTACATTCATGAGGGAAAATTGTTTTCCTAGACCTCTTCTGGTTCCCAATTAAGTCAGTCCAGTTAACTGACCAAGAGAAGAAATTGCCCTCCCTAAATAGGAAGCATGGCTAGATTTCTGAGGTCCTCCACTTCATCTTTAAAATCAATATAATAACATAGCTAGACCTCATAACACAGGCCTATAATCCCAGCTACCTTGAAATCTGAGTCACGAAAATTGCAAGTTCAACCCCAGCCTGGGCAATAACGAGACCTGTCTCGAAATACAATGGAAAAGGGGCTGGAGATCTTGCTCAGTGCTCTGGGTTGAATTGTCAGTGCAGAGAACAAAGTTAGATAATAACTATAGCAAACATTGATCTAGTATATGTGCAGGGGATCCTATAGCATGAATGAAGAGAATTCTTACAATGAGCCTACCAGGCAACTTCTACTGTCTTCCAACCAAACAGATGGGAAAACTGAGTCTCAAGACATAAAGTCACATGTACTAGATTCTACAGCCAGTAAATGGTGATGCCGGGGTTAGAATCCAGGCACGCCTGCCACCTCATTCCCAATTCCATTCTTTCTGTAAATACTTATCAGTGGAACTATCTGCCGCTTGATTTTACAGAGCCAGGGGCACAGGCCATCAGACAGTACGAGGAAGCTTACTTTATACCCCTGTGCTACGTGGGCTCCCAGTGCCTTTGTGAAGTACAGTCCTTATTAGATTTTACCCATTGGTGAGGGGTCATATTCTTCCCCTGAACCATAAAGAAGGATAAGGACTCAGAAACTTCACAAAAGGAAATGCCTCTGGATCTCTGTACAGAACATGCCATTTTTAAAAAATCACATGTGGGTAGAACCATCTTTTGGGAAACTGTGATGCAGAGGGGGATTTACTCCTCTGGCCTCCAGTCACCAGACATGCCCCTGCCCTTTTTCCTGACCTTGACCAGGGTGACCATCGTTGGAGGGACCCTCCCTCAGAAGGTAGCTGATAGGATTCAGAAGGCAATGAAATTCTGATCCCAGAGGAAACTGAGGTCTTGGGAAGATGGTGTTTTTTACACTGTGTGTACCTCCAAGTCACGAGGCACAGGCCTCTTAGCTGATGCAGTCTTCTCTGTGCTGGTGAAACCCTTGGTCTGAGTATATCTGGTTTACTTGATGCACACTAAACTAGTAATATGAATCATGTCTACAAAAGTGTAGATCCTATCTGATGTTCTTCATTTCATTTTTCTTCACAATAACCTGTGAGAGTCAAAGTGCTACTGTTCTCACCTTCCTTCTCTTATTGGCACAAGTGAAGCCCAGGGAGACTGAGTGTGTCCTTACAAGGAGGTTTCAGACTGAGGACAGAAGTGCTCTGAGGGCTTCAGGGTCCCAGCCTGCTCCTTTCTCCCTGTGATTATGATGGTATATATATATATATATATAGTGTGTGTGTGTATTTATGTACACATGTATCAATTTGTGTCTGTATGCTAAGTTGCTTATTTGAGTAAAGTCTTAAGAGAAAAGCCACTGATAGGCCCAAAAGAAGGGAAACCGTATGTCCATACAAAAACCTGCATGTGAACATTCAGAGCAGCATTATTTATAATAGCTGAATATGGGAAACAATCCAAATATTCAGCCATAAAATGTAGTATATCCATAAAATTAAATATTATTGTCAGTAAAAAGCAAAGAAATTTTGATACATGCTATATGAATGAGCCTTGGATATCTTAGTAAGAGAAAAAAGTCTGTATTGTGTGATTCTGCTTACATGAAATGGTGAGAACACAGAAATCCATAGAGACAGAAAGTAAGTTAGATGGTTGCCTGGTCCTTGCCTTGCAAGAGCAGAGGACAGGGAATGACAGCTCATAGGTATGGGCTTTCTTCTTGGGGCTCCAAAAATATTCTGGATGATCATGGTAATGGTTACAAAGCTTTGTGGATCTACCAAAACTACTTAACTGTACACTTCAGTGGATGAAATATGGCACACAAGTTTTATCCAGATAAAATTGTTTTAAAACACAAACCACTACTAGTAGAATCATTAGCCTTTGTAACAGGGTTTTGCTGAAGGATGTGGCCTCAGCCTGTGCGCTCAAGTCTTATCCCAGAGCGAGCCTGGCCACAGACCACTCACACAATCTCACTGGAAAGAGGATGGGTGGCAAAGATGGGATCCACAGACTTCTCCCAGAGTGGAAACTAGGAAGATATCCTCCCCTCTTTTCTTCACAGATCATTTAAAATGTTATGAAGTCTTATTGTTCTATTTTCCTTTCTGGGTTTCAAAGCATAATTCAGAAATTACTCCCCATTCTAAAATGATAATTCTCACAAAGTAATATTTTGCTGTAATGCCTTCCTTGAATGTTTTCCTCTAAGGCTTACCTTTTTACATTTGAACCCCTGATTCACCAGGAGCTCAAATAATAAACCAGCATCCAGATTGATTTTGTTTGCTTTGCCAAATAGCAAGCTGATTATTAAACTAGGGGTTGGGACATCTTCTGACTTCCTCAAATTAAATATAAAACTCTGTGCGTGTGTGTGTGTGTCTGTGTGTGTGCCACACATGCACAGGCAGCCACATGACGGCACACGTTTATTTTTTTCGGGGACTAGGGCCACAGACATCTACTTTTTCCCCTGGCAGGGCCCAGTTGTGCATTCCTGCACACTGAGGCCAAATCTGAGCTAACGCACAAGTTTCAGCTGCGCAGGGGTGACGCGAGTGACTGCTCCCCTGCACGGTCTCTTTCACACACCATGTGAGAGCCACACCCCTTGTTCAGTGACCATCTGGTGAGGCAAAGGACAAAAAGTGGCTCTCACAGGCTCCCTGGGGACTTCCGATTTAGCTTTAGATTTTAAGTATCAACTGGCAAATCCATGGAACTGATAAACTATTGGTTATAAAAATTGGGGATCTTCCTATCACAAAGACCTTGAAGGGACTCACAGTCCAATATGTAACTAACCAATAAACTAAAAAAACTTGGTACTCAAGAAGGAATCAGAGGCTTGTGTGCAGAATCATGCATCACATAATGAACAGTACACGCAGCACCACTGTGTGCTGGGTGTTGCCTACACTGGCGGGTCTCAAAATTGTCCCACCACCGCAGAAATCAGTGTGAATATTCCTTTTTTTAAAAAAAACTAAAAATAGGGATGGAGGAATGACATCGTGGTTAAAGCACTTACCTAGAAAGCTCAAGGCCCTGAATTTGATTCCCCCACACCACACAGAACCAGGCGTGGTGACACATGCCTATAATCCAGCACTTGGGAGGCTGAGGCAGGAGGACTGTTGTGAGTCCAAGACTAGCCTGGGCTCCATAGTGAGTTCAGGACCAGTCTAGGCTATACAGCAAGACCTGTCTCAAAATAAATAAATACATAAATAAATAAATAATACAGTTAACATTTGATCCAGCTATACCACCCCTTCGTATATATCCAAAGCAATTAGGGCCAATATACTATAGAAAGACCTGCATAGCCATGTTTTATAGCACACTTCACAGTAGCCAAGATACAAACCTAGTTGCTCATCAACACATGAAGGGGTAAAGAAAATACTATGGTATATATACGCAATGGAGTATTATTCAGCCCCAAAAAAGAAGGAAATTCTGTCATTTTCAAGAGAACAGACGGATCTGGAGATCAGCACGTGGAGCAAAATGAGCAAGGGGCAGAAAGACAAACACCACACGTTCTCCCACGTGTGACATCTAAGAAAGGCCGCAAGGGAGCAGAAAAGAGGCTGTCACTGGACAAGAGGAGGGGAATGTGAGAGAGGAGAGGAGGCGCGGACATGAACTAGGGGGGTTGGCATAAGCAAAATACAGTCCATAGAAACATGACAAATGTCTTCCAAATGTCAAAGCAGGAGGAAAAGTGGGGCAAGGCGAGTGACGGGAGAAATCGGTCACGGTAGGCTCCGTGCATGCGCAAAACAGCCAAAATGAAACCCGTCCATAAACAAAAGGAAGCGCCCTCCCCTCACCCACCCACCCCCTGGCCCAGTGGCACCAGGTAGAAATGCACATTGCGGCCCAGGACACTGAGTTAGGAGCCCAGCAATCTGTAATGTAGCTCAATAAACGCTGTGGGGACTCCGATGGAAATTCAAGTGTGTGAAGCACTGCAGGATGTGACAAAGGACGGGAAGCCCTCACTTTCCAGTGTGTGTTTTAGGAGGGCTGAGACACAGGCGCACATTGTATGAATATGGTCATTTTCAGCTCATAGTGCATTCTACTTAGAAAAGGAAAGCGGGGGTGGGGGGGCTGAGGAGCAGCGAGGAGGGGCTGATTTAGGACAGGTGGTTGGGAGCAGGTAGGCCATGCTGAGAGCAGAAAGAGAAGGGAGAGCCGGCTGGGCAAGGGGTCAAGGGGCAGAAAATCACTGTGTGCATTGGGGGAGAGGAACTGCAAGTGCAAAGGCCACGAGGCAGGACTAAGTCAGCACGCAAGGGGCAGTATGACTGGAGAGCTGGCGAGCAGGAACCAAGGAGCGTGCGCACAGAGTGACCTTAAAGACAGGCAGGTGATGGTCACAGCTTCTGCCCTTACAGCAAGGGAACGGCACTGGATGGTTTGGAACAGGGCTGCAATCTTATTTACCTTTTTTGAAGACCCCTCTGTAATGAACTATACCAGAGTAGAAGCAGAGTCCAATTAAAAGTGTATCACAGTAATCTAGGCAAAAAAATGTTGCTAGTTAAGTAGACTAAATCAGAGTGCAAAGATATTTTTTTTTTCTTGGAGAGGGCTCGCTTTGTAGTCCAAGTTGGTCCTCAACTTACTATGCAGCCCAAGCTGACCTCAGACTCAGGGCAATCCTCCTGCGTTAGCCTCCTGGGTGCTGGGATTACAGACGTGTACCACCATGACAGGCTAATTCTTACGTGGTCCTCGAAAATATAACCCAGGGCCTTGTGCATGCTAGGCAAGTGCTCTGAGGACTTGGTTATATCCCCTGCCTCAATTTATTTCTTATTAAGCGAAAACCAAACACTGATGTAGGGCACTGTTCATCGTAAACTGTTTTTGAACATACACACATCTAGCTGTACAAAGAAATCCCCCCTGAAGAGATCCCAGCGGCCCCTTATACTGAGGTAACAGTGGCTATCTTTGGGAAGAAAAGTATTTGCGAGGGCCAGTTTCCATCTTTCTAGACACTATGTTTCTTAATAACATATACAAAGGTATTCCTTCTACTTAGAGATAAAACATTTTTAAATACAAATTTAAAAATTAGGATCAAGGAAAATAGAACAGAACAGAACAGAATAAACCGTGGGTGACTTCTCTTGGGCATGAGCCTTTCCAGCATCCCGCCCCACAGAGCTGGCGGGCACATGGGGGCAAGCTCCTCTTTCTGGGTTACAGTAGGGTTAGGATGAGGTGCCTTCCTTCTTGAGAGCTGTCGGACCTAATTTCTGCTCTGCTGATACATATGGCTGTCAAGTCTCCCCGGGCAGCTAATGCAATTTCCCGCGGATGTCTGCTGCGTTTCTCAGGGCCTTCTGTCCTCCTGGAAGCTGGCCCATCCCAAGGCCAGGGTGCCTTCATTTAGCTGCCTGATTGGCCATAAACAGAAGGAACCACTCTGTGGAACAGGAGAGTGGCCCACAGCAGCTGATTTTCCCTGTCAGCTGATTGGGTTTTGTGCCTGAACAAGGTCAAATGAGATTAGGAAGAAAATGCAGCGTGTCCGGAATGCATCTCACGTAACTGCGTCATTCATGTAAACAGGATGAGGGAGGGGGAAATTTTAAAGCAACTATCAGATGTCAGTCTCAAAATTCAAGGGCAAGATGCCAGGAGCAGAAGAAAATGTATTTATTAGGGGACTGCATTTAAACCCTCTGAATCTATCACGCTCTGATTCATGTTGCTGACGTTAAAAACGGGAGAGTTTTATGGCTGATTTTTAGAGGCACTGAGTGCAGAAGAAGTAAAACCACAGAAAAGCCACATTCAACATCGACCGCCCTTCTGAAGCTGTACGGAAGGCATAGAGCTACTTTCTGTAATGGCGCTGGGGCGCACGGAGCCCTTCTCTGGGGATGGAAGCGTCTCCTCCCGCACCAGCCCCACGCTTCAGGTGTGGGCGACGCCGGGCATGCCGCAAATCCCTGAAGAAACCCACTAGGATTTCTGTCAGACCTCAAAAGTGTGTCATTCCCGTTCTTTCTCAGACCGCCCCTCTGCAGGGTTGGCATGATTGGTATGGGCAGACTTTTCTTTTCATGGCAGAAATGGCTTTTAAGGTGATGTAAGAGCTTTGCAGAGAAAACACGATTTCTGCTACTTATACTGTATAGGGCCTAGCCTATTGTGGATGGGGAATAAGCGGCTTAAACAGCTATTATTTCCGCGGGGTACTTCCTGGCACAAAGCTGGGGAGCTATTCTGGGGCAGACTTTTCCAGTAGGTAATCTCCGAGTTCCTCCTTCCCACTCTAAATAACAGTGGGGCCGGAAGCATCACGTCACCATGTCTCAGGTCTTAAAATTTCTGCATGTATATTTAAAAGATAAATCTAGATACTTGACATGGAAGTTGAAATAAATATAGAAATGAAAGTGTTAAAATGAGATTTTAAAAAAATAATAATTTTTCATCCGTGACCTTGGAAGGACCAGGCAGGCCGTGAGCTGCTTGTGAAGCTCCGCCCCCTGCCAGCAGCTCCCATTAGGGTCTGAGGTGGCTGCTGAGTGACAGGAGGTGGTAGAGATACACTCTCCTCTCCCTCCCTGCTGCTGCTCGCCATTTCAAAACTATCCTCCAACATTCTCCTACTGCACCCTCCCTCCAGCCCTGTGATCTTCAAGTAACCCGTCCCTGGTGGCAGTACAGTTGGAGACCACTGTTTAAGGAACTGAGGATTCATTGTTTCCTACTATCTGGTCAGTAATACTCAATCTGTTTCAATAGTAGAGAAATTACTGTATGTCAGTAGCTAAGGATTATGTTTGCTAAAAATGCTCTGCGCATGTGTGGTGTCACGGTATTTTGCAACTGGCTATAACAAATAAAATGAAATGACTGCCCCAGTATCCCTAGTATTCAGGGCGCTGTCACACACTTGGACGCACTGGACTGTCACGTCGATCCTGAGTCTTTGGGGATGACAAGAGTAGAAAGCTCTTAATATTTTCCTCCAGGACAGAGTAAAACTGGGGCCTTTCAGTCCTGAGTGGCCCCCTCAGTTCCGCACGGGCAGGTTTCAGGGCATGAATCTGCAGTGGGAAGACCCACAGTCACATGCACCTCTGATTCTGAGCTATGGGGGGAGAGCTCCCCAGGGCCCCTCCCTTCTGCAGGCACAGGGATGACTCCCTTGTGCTGAGAAAATTTTTTTCTGGGGAGACATGAGCAAACATCTCTTTACCCCAGATAGGGCACAGCTGACAGACCAAAGTAGTGACTACCCCAAGTGCAACATGGTGACCCAGTAAATTTACTGGGATTATATAGAGAAGGGTGGGCGCGGAATTACTTACAGGGTCATAGGTGACTCGAAAGCAGTCCCATCACTGAAGAGCCCACCCCAGCATGACTGTCCACGTGCAGAAACTGTACACGGCCTCCTGGGACTTGCCTTCCTGGGCAACTACTGCTCTGCTCTCCGTGCTCTGTGCAGGGAAAAGTGTCCCCCTCCACCTTCCCTGTACCCAATCGATTACCCAAAGGAGGGGAGACCAGGAGGTGCATTCTAGCTCTGGCAGGTCCACTCACCTTTGTGTCACTAAATCACCAGGTGAGCATTCTTACATGTGCTCATGAACTCATACCCACAGTCACGCCTCCCAGGCTCGAATGCATCAGGCGGAGGAATTCTTCACCAGTTAGAGGAAACTCTTAATCATGTTTCCACTTGGTCTCTCCAAAGATATCCCTGTTTATAACCTTTCAGTCCACCTTCATTCCCTACCTTCTAGCCAAAGTGGTATGTGTTTAGACAGCGTCCTTCCCACTTTCCTCTTCCTAGTTTGGCCAGTGGTATGAAACCAGTATCCACGGCACATTGAAGAAAGCCCAACACTGGATTTTGGCTCACCTGGAAAATCACCTCGGCCAACAGAGGCAGGCTCAGCAGCAGCAAGGACTGACAGAAATATTCTCTCTGCAGCCCTTCCCTGTCCTAACCTGGATGGTCATTGCCCTGACTGGCTTTGCAGGAAGAGGTTCTGGGAATGGCACATACAGACAGACAGACATGCTGCCACACACAGACACCTACACCCTGTGCAGGGATGCCAGATGACAGAACAGAAAAGGGCTCCCTTTCATCCAGCAGCCTTCTGATTCCGAGGAGTGTCTCCCAGCCATGACCTGCTGTTTCCCTGGTGACTGAGGCCTCAAAATAAACAGGATTCTGCTCAGACGGCCAGTAGCCCATTGGGCTCAGGCATTTGCCCCGAGACAAACCGTGGTGAAATAACACTCAGGGGAGCTGCTGCTGCTAACTTCTGTCTGTGCCTCTCCCCGCCTGTGCTGGCCAAAGGCTCGGTGCTCCTGGCGGTCCTCTGAAGGCACGGTGTTGGGTGTCCTCAGAGCTCTGCGTGTCCTGCTGTGGCTGGGGTGGGTGGGCAGTGGTCTCTAGGCTGGTCCCCTCTACCGATGAACAAGGGCCAGAGACAGACCCAGAGCGGACATTCTCAGCTCCCCTGTCGGCACCACCCCCGGCTTCCCACACAGCCCTGAGGACTGGTAGCCAGCTCTGTGGCATGGTATCTGGAGGCAGGCCAGCAACCTGATGTGCATGCCACGGCCCGTCCCTCTCCCCACTCAGCGCTGCAGTATCCAGAGACTCAGAGGGCCAGCTCGGGCTGCCGAGGAAGCGGCCTCCGGGAGGTGACAGAGCAGAGGACGCCAAGTTGATTCTGCTTCCCCTGAGACAGCCCCGAGGAAGAGTGCAGAGGCGAGAGCCCTCCGTTCACAAGCTCTTCAGGTAAGAGGCAGGGGTCTGCTGAGGCACAAGGTATATTGAGACCTGTGTCTGTCTGTCGGGGGTATAAGTGTACTTAGGAAAGAGAAGGGGACACGAAGGCTGAGTGCTTCCAGCAGGCAGCACCGAGGTAGCCGGCGCGAGCAGCCCACCCCTGGCTGTGCGGACCGCAGTGCAGACTGCTGTGGGGGAAAGGCATGCGGATGGCCCAGACATGCAAAAACAGCACTTAGAGTTCAGACATTGCTAAATAATCATGCGCCATGCTGCTCCTCTATCTTCAAGACACAGTGCCAGCCTGGGCACCGGAGGGCTGGGAAGGTTCTCATGTGATAGTGATGAGTGGGGCCCTGGGGTTGTGTGGAAACCACAAGCTGTGGCCGCGGCGAGTCTGGTTGGCGTTACCTTACTGTGTCACACTCACCCTCCTAGGGAGCCTAGATATTCAGGGGCCTGGGGAAACCTACGACCTGGTGGTCAGCTTAGGTTTTGAGCCTTTTGGTACAAAGTGAGGCTGAACAGGATTCTCTCAAGGTCTGAGCTCTAGGTTTTGACAGGGTGGCACCCACTCCTTGGGACTCCTGGATTAAATCTTATCTTCCCCCTGATCATCTCTGGCTGTCCCACCCATCCCAGTCTCAGAGCCCCTTCCCACAGGCACCAGCAGCACAGGAGCTGGAAGAGCTAACCACTGGGAATTCTCTGGCACGCAGGCTACCCACACCCTCACTGCTACTACGTGCCAAAAGTATGCACTTGAGAATTCAGACCTCTGGGTGCTAATCTCCGGCATGTAGTCAAGGACCATTTTTCAGAGAGCTCATTTCCACCTCAGCCCCAAGAGTGCATGTGTCTCTGCAGATTCCAGCGCTCTGTGCTTTCTCTGGCTGCACTACAGGCACCCCCCCTCCTCCTTCCTTTCTGATTCGGTGGCCAGCGCTTTCCCTTTCATTCTCTACAGAGATGTGATCGTTTACGGTTTAGCTCTCCAGCTCCGGTGGGAAGACACGAGCATCCAGGCAGAAGGGGGGTTGGACAGCGCCCCTCCCCCCGCCCAAGCCAAGGCTGTGCACTAGGGAAAGCCAGCTGGTGATGGTGGCAAAGGGCTGTAAGAGAAATGGGCATTGCTCTGGAAAGTGGTGTCCAGAGAAGGCTGGCCAGCTGTTTACTAGAGCTGTTTGTCTGTGTGAATAAGAATGGATTTTGGTGGAGACTGATTCACAACCACAATTCCCTCTTCCTCTGTTTTCTTTATGTTGGTTACCGAGGACTCTGCAGGAAAGTCCCCTCTTGAAGCCATATCTCTGAGGGACAGAGCACCGATTTGCTGCTGAGGGCCAATGGCTGAAGGCACAGGGAGACTTTCGTTTATTGCCCCTTCTGTCTTTGGTATGAGTGTATGAGTTTGCAAGTGAAGTACTTAATTAAAGCAAAGTTAATACTCAAACACATTAAACCCTCTCCCCAGTTTGGTCTATTATAGGCCTTATTTAGGTTTAAAGAGGATTTAGGAGCAGGATATGAGTATGTGTTTTGATTTACAGGCCAAGAGCACCCTGTGTGATGATAGTATTTTCAGGGGAGATGGTGAATAGACATCCACAACCTCCATCTATAGCAGTGAAAGATGCCTGGCCCCAGGAGAGTCAGCGTGGTCAATTTCTTTGCAGACATGTACTCTGCGGACCCTGAGTAAGCTATTAAGGATCACAGAACTGCTGTTCCAGCTGCCAGGAGCCAGGCATTATGCGGAGTGAGAGCCACACCCACTTCCACCTTATTAAATAGACATTGCTTGGCTGAGGCAGCTGGAAAAATAATCAGTAGTTATTTGTGCCACAGACATCCCCTGCTTTAGGTAAAGCTAACATCTACCTGTGGTACATAAACTGTGGGTGAAGAAGTATTTTTCCTTAAGAAAAGATTCCCTAACTAGCAGTTGTTCATCAAATACCTATAGGTATCCCACTTCCGATGTGACGGGATCCAGCACAATCAACCCCAGAGAAGGAAGGAAGAGGATCTACTGGGTGGGCAAGTAAGAGATGGGCTGAGCTGACAGTGTGTCCATGTGAGCCGGAGGAGCCCACGCTGTAGGACAAGATCAGGCATCTGGGCCTGTGGCCCAGAGGGACATAAAGGGGAGGAGGAACTAATAATTATTTTAACTCCTAAATCATACTGCATAAGAGAAACGGTGTAACAGGTCACTAAGTGCACAGATTGTGTGACCAGTCTGCCTGAAGTCGAAATCCTGACTCTACCACTTCTTAGTCCTGTGGCCCTGTGCCTCACTTTTCTCATTTGTAAAGTGGGTGGTGAAGTATCCAGCTTGATATGAACGTAATCAAAGGAATAGCAGCCTCAGTACAATGCTTGGCTTACAGTGAGTGCTAAGAGAATGCCTGCTACTATTGTTGGCAAAGGGTGGGCTCTGCAGAGGCTGTTCACAACTCCATTTGCTTCACGACACTTTTGAGTGACCACTAGAGCCCCCTTTTGGCAGTACAGAGGCACTTTTGATTTGGCGTGAAGCTTCGTTTGCATTTATAAGCATTTGGAAACAGAAGAGCTTCCATCCTGGTCACTGGCATGCCCTGAGCCCTTCCTTTCTCCATTGGAGCACGGGGCCCAGCTTTGTTCATGCCAACTCTCAGGATGGTCTTAACACTCCTATAAAGTAGGGCTGTTACACCTGCAGGAATAGAGGCTGGGTGGGCAAGCCACTTACCTGGGGTACCACAGCTACCATGCAGCAGAACCACGCTTCACACCCAGGCTGCCCACAAGTCTGCGCTACTACATGGGCAGTCTGTATTTGTCTTGAGGGGCAGGTAGAACTTGCCCCAGAAATTCAGAGAGAAATTCAGGTGGTATGATCCTAGATTTGGACACTTTGCTGAGAGGTGGCAGGACCTGAGAGGTGGCTTGGCCATGGGCATACCTCAGCCTTGAGTACCTCCATCCTCTGGGACTTGGTCTTCAGGAATAACATGGGAATACAGGCACCGAGGGACAAGGCAGGTCTCCTGCTGTCCTGAACCAACCATAGATGGTGCCTCAAAACAGAAGAAACGGGGCCTGGCAACAGAGACAAAGGCACGGAGAGCATGCTAGGTCAGGACTCCCTCTTCCTCTCAAGCCCGGTTCAGAGCTAAGCCATCCCAGTTGCAGGCTGAGGAGGAATGGATAATCCAATACTTAAGTGTCTAAACACAGTAAGGTATATAGAAATGTAAAAGATTTGACCCTTCTAAAGCGTGCATTTAAATTATAACTTACAAGACTGGGTTCACGCATGACTGCTCAGGACCACTTCTCTGACGTTGTCTGAAGAACGGCAGCGATTCACACCGTTTCGAGGGACACCTTGCACTGGTGCTGTATGGATGTGCAAGATTACTCACGGATGTGGTCCGTCTCTGCTCTGCGCTCTGGTCCAGCGATTTTCAAATGTGTTTTAGCATCACAGGCAAGTCACTCTGCACTGTGACTCAGTAGGCTTTCGAGGGAGCCACGATTCTGCCTTTCCTGGGAGGGGCCAGGTCACTCTGATGCCTATGGTTCACAGGTCACAACAGAAGCAGCTCAGGTTGGTCCTTGCTCAGAGTCCCATACCTTTATCCTTACTCAGGCAATTACAGAGTTGTGTGGCCTGAATCAGTGGCAGCTTGGCCTCTTCTTGTCAATAATTCTTCCTGAATTACCTGAGTAGAAATCCACCTACTACAACAATAACACACTTACTGCACAGTGAGTTGGCATGTGCTAAGCCTTTCACTTAAGTTATTCTCACATTAATTCTTCACAACAATCCCACATTAGATGCAATTACTACCCACAAAGGACAGAGAAAGTCCCCATTTTTGATAAGTGGCTCTGAACTCAGAACTAGAGTATCAGAGGCCAGAGCTGGACTAACAGGCTATGCTGAGAGTGATCTTCGTTGCCATCTACTCAGAAGTCCTTCCTTACCCTTAAGTGGGGTGTCTCTCCAGTTCACTTTCCCATCTTGCCTGCCTCACTCCCAGACCCCTCTACTTTCTGCAGGCGATAATCTACCCTTGTGCTTCCCCAACTGCACCTCACTGATCACAGAGGGCTGGAAAATGAGCACACGGAAGCACGTGTCAGGCATTAAAACCATGTTGAAATTTACCCCCCAAATTCCAGTACTTAAGAAGGTGACCTTATATATAAATAGGATCTTTTCCAAGGTAATAAAGCCCAAATGAAGTCGTTAGAGAGGCCCATAATCTGCAATGTCTGGTGGTCTTACAAAACCAGGGAATTTGGACACAGAAGTGTATAGCAAGGAAAGATGAAATGAAGGGATAATAGGGAAGAAGACAGCCATCTATACGCAAAGGAGAGAGACCTGGAACAGATTCTTCCCCTCTATCCCCAAGAAGGAACCAAATCTGCAGACACCTTGATCTTGGTCGGCTCCCAGAAGCATGAGACAACAGATTGCTACTGTGTTAGCCACCTTGTCTGTGGAATTTGTTACAGCAACTCAAGCAAAGTCACAGAGAAAATCAGATTCCTAGGTTCTCTTATTAGGCTCTGACTTTGGGATGACCTAGTTAAAGGTTAACACATTACGCCAAGCTTTAGCAATTAAAAGAAAAACTTTGAGTGCCTTTTTGTTGGATTTAATGGCATTCTTGGGCTTGGTGTATAGCTTACCTGCACCCTGACACCATCAACAAACAAGCAAACATACATACACAAACAAAAACCAGTGTTCCTGGAGCTACAAAGTAGGCTCAAGGGCCAGGAAAGAAGGATGAAGAGGAAAGTTAAGCATAGAGAGAGGTAGGAAGAAAGAGAGACAGGGAGAAGGGACGGGGTGGGCAAACAGGAAACCATTAACGACCATTTCAGGTTCAGTCAGCTTGGTCCAAAAGGCCCACCTGCATGAGAATTCGAGGCACTGATCCTGGGGTAGCTCCCCTGGGAAGTCTGTAAAACAAACGGCACAGGCCACAGGCGCATAACCCAGTAGGGGCCAGGGGGCTGGGAAAGCTTTCGGGAGTGGTGAAAGTTGTACTGAAATCTAAAGGGTACTGCTGGAGAGAAGAGCACTGTGAATGCTGTGTGGGGCACGGGGTCACCAGGTCGCTAAAGGAAAGACAGTGACTGGATGTATAAGGAGAAAATGGAGCCCATGGTGCAGGCCCAACCAAACTTTAGGTGTTTAGTCCATGAGCTTTAGAGTCATAGAAATCCAGAGGAAGCCATGATCTACAGGGTAAAATCTCATTTCAACAAAGGGAACCTTGGACTCAAGATGCTGATGTGAAACAGGGGGGTAGGGCAGGGAGGGAGGAAGTGAGGGGTGGGTCGGGGGAGGGACAAAAGGAGAGTGGGAAAGTCCTTGTCACCTTGACAAGATATGTAGATGCACAAAATGCTAAACTTAATTGTAAACCTTAAATTTTGCACTTATACATATCAATAAAATAGGAGGGGAAAAAGATGCTGATGGAAAGAGTCAGCTGCAATGCAGCCCTGAAGCAGGAATGAGCCGGCTGGCTTCAAAGCCCAGCATCGGCTGCATGGCTTCTATGGAGTGGACTTTCAAGTCACTTCCAAAATCATGTTCCGGCCCTAGTGCTTCCTCACTAATGCATCTTCTAGCTGTGTTTAGTGGTCCCCTATGGGAAGGGTCCAAATAAGGACATTTCTTTCCCCTCAGAGAGGTCATTTACTGAGCTTGGCAGCCAAGCCAGGCTCAGACAGCTGGGGCCTCAGACACCCCTCTCTGACTTCATTTGAAGGACACAGGTCCCGTGAACTCACCTCTGCCTGCCTACCACGTGTTGCGGCAATTACAGGAGCAGGTGTGGGCTGCATTCAGGCTATGGGTTCAGCAGGAAGCCCAGGCAGGCCCTGGGGACCTCTGAGGAAAGAGTGAGCAGAGACAGGTCCAAAAAGGAGCAGAGGGTACGAAAGGAGAAACGCATAGTCTCAACAGCAAATTCTGCCTTACGCATTATTTCATAAAAGACACAGTGAGATGGCTTAGGGTACAGGTCGGGGTGGCAGCTTTGTCTGCCTTGCCAGGTAACAGAATGCCTTGGCTACTAGACTATCATTTCAATCTTCGGAAAACTTCTCATCAATGCCAGTTAGTGTGGGTATAATCCATAAGTAACAGAAATCCTGTTACAGGAAAATGCATGCCATAATTTTGGCGTATGTCTTGCCTACCAGGAAAAAATATCTCTTCTTTTGGATTTGAGCAAAGAGAATGGATTTGGCTAAGCAAAGATAACTTCTCGGAGAGTCACAAGCCCCTTGGCTTTCTTTCTGTTCCACGCCCTTTCCTTATCCTAAGACTCTGTAATTGCACCAACTGCCTGTAGTGCTTTTCCCCAGTTCTTTGCATAGACCCATTTCCATCCTCTGTCTCACTCTCTTATCAACTCCTTGAAGAGTTTGTCTTTGCGCCTTCTTCCATACTATGTTCCCAGGGCCTAGGACAGAGCCTAAGTACTTAAAAGATACTCAGTAGCAGTCCCATGAGTGACAGCCAAGGATAAGAGTGGCGGGACTGCCAAGTATTGGGCCCTGCAGCTCTAGAAGGGGGCAGGCACACTGGAGAGCTAAGCGGAGAAGTCCGCGCTGAGGAGCCTCTCACAGTCCTCAGAGCCCTAAGGCTGGTGCTCTGGCCTAGCCAGCTGGGTCTCATCTCTACACAGACATCGTTGGTACTATTCACACTCAGAAATGAGTGACTTTTATGGCTGATGGGCATCAAAAGTGAACAAGTGATCCAGGCAGCCAGCAGGGGGGCATCCAGCCAGCACATTCCAGCCCTCACACCCAAGGCGGCAGCCAGCGTGGCTGGCACGGCCTTCCTCACCAGTCCAACAGGCACGGGGGTGGGGGTGGGGTTGCATCGATTAATCAATGTGTACAAAGTGCTGCCCGCTGCCTCTGGGGACAGAAAGGGCTTCAAAAAGTAAAGCTCTTCTTGCCCTTTCTCAGAATTCTTGTTGGAATTTGACAGGACCATGGAAAGGAAGGCTGGAGTGAATGCTGCAGAGTGGTGCCCTGGGGTAGCCCAAGGGCCAACAGGAGAACAATTCTTGCTCAGAGTGTCAGATGGCCCAGGCTTCTTAGTATTGGCCTAGTGATGGGTGAGGTTTCAGTATAGGAGCAGAGCAGTTCTCCTTACATGTGATCAGTTGTGTGTGTTTGAAATGATAATGGGCATGTTTCTAAATGGCAGACATGCATGTCAACTTCAGAATGGCATATTTCAAAGGAGGGTTTCTTCTCAAGGGTGACATCTCAAAGGAGGGTTTCTTCTCAAGGGTGACATCTCCATTCTGCTGGCAACAAAAATCCATTGCTATCCTTCTAGGCCAGGCCTGGAATGTCTTTGCTCAGGGCTGGGGAAGCAGAGCCCCAAGTTTCTGACGAGGGAGACCAAGAAGTTCTAGAAGCTCTGACCTGTCTCCCCCAGTCCCTTACCTCAGAAATGGCTTGTGGCTCTTCCATAGGGTTGTACAATGGTCAGAGGTAGGACCTCTAGGGTAGGACATTCTGGGTCCAAATTCTGAATTGACACTCAATAGCTATGACCCTGCCAAGTTACATAAATTCTCTGTTTCTAGAAAATAGATATAATAACAATACCCATACCCTCATGCTATTAACTAGAGTCCTGGAGCTAATACAGGTAACATCTACCATCCACATCAACGCTAGCGCAGCATTAGTTTTCCTGTCTCAGTGAGTTAGTCGGGCATAACCAACTTGCACTGCTGTCGTTCTGCCCTTGTTTTTTTAGTGAAGATAAACTGTCTTGAGTCACATATAAAATACATAATAGAGTTAATATACAAGTAATAAAACTTCTTTTTAAAATTTGTTTCATTATAACATTGAAATAAAATCAAGGGCAAAAAAACAGAGGGCTACAGGTTGGGCACACCTGGGCTGGTTAGCGCAGGGCTGGGGGAGCTTTTTTCTGCCAACAATCATTTGGATGTTTAGGACAAGTTGCAACACAAAATTACTGACTTAAAAAATTAGCCTTCTGTTTTTGGTACAATTCTTAATTAACTCCTAATACAAGGGCTGAAACTGCTTGTCATCAGTGCAGTTGATGGATCAGACATCCCCCAACACTGACCGAGATTACACATGTTAAGTGTTCAAAATGTGTTAGTCCGCAATGCACAGCACATAGTATGGGCTTGACGAAAATGTGAATTGCTGTCGTAACTAGCAAGCTTGGCAGTCTGGCTGAGGTTCTCAGAAGGCTTCCTATGAATGTATTTGAACTAAAAAACGGCCCTATGAAGGTCAACAGAATATGAAGGTCAGTCACTGCTGCCCTGCTATTCCTGTCAGTCTCTTTTGTTCCAAAGAAAGATTTCTCTTCTTGTGCTTTTTCAGCACTTATAACCCTTATGACAGGAACCTAGGTCCAGCCAAGAAAGCATTAGGCCCAAGCAGACACAGGCTACTCATTCGGCAGTTTTCGGTTGTTGAGGTTCCCAACAAATAACTACACAGACTTGGCTTTTGGTCCTTCTGCTTAGTGTACAAAAAGGCTCAGAGACTCCTCCCTTGGTCAGCTGGCTCGTGGCTCCTCAGTACATGGGCTCATTGAAAAGTCTGCTCAGTACTAGGCTCTGAGTTCTAATCACTTGAAAACTGACTGCAAGGATTAAAAAGATGATCTGCTGTTGATGGCAAATGCATAGACATCTTGCTTTTCAGCTTCTCGATGTCCTGCCCTCCCTCCTGGAGTGGACTTAGGCACATAGCTGCTCCCTCTCCGAGAGCTCCGCCCTCAGGGTATGGACGTGGTGGCCAAGTGAGTGGCTGTCTTAGTTGCTCTCACTCAATACCCAACATCCACAAATTTAGGGGAGGAAAGGTTTATTTTAGCTCACAGTTTCAGAAGGTCACAGTCCATTCAGGGGCGGCCGGCAACAACGGAAACACACGGCAGAGGCAGAGGCAGAGGTGGAGGCAGCTTCTCATGACATCACACACAGGAAGGCAAGTTGAGACTAGTTGTGACCAGTCCCAGTCCTAGTCCTCCCAGGAAGGCAGGAAGCAGCTTATACATCCTTCCAGGTCTCATCCCAATGATCAGCCCCTCCTGCATCCAGGTGTGGAAGGTGTGGTGAACCACCACTACACACCTATAATCCAACTTACATGCCTGTTATCCAACCCTCCAGACTAGGTCCCAATCTCCCAACAGCACATGGTTCCACAGACAATCTATAACATTCAAATACATGAGACTTTGGGGGACATTCCAGATCAAAACCACATTAGTGATGATGTGTAAGGCTCACAGTACCACTGTCTCTCTAGACACTTGCTAAGTCCTTTCCCTCCCTTTGCAGCTCTCCTGCCTATCTCATGGCTGTGGATATGGAAAAACTCAGTAGTGATCAATGTCTTAGAGGTCTGTGAAGCTCCCTCGCACCAGGTGACCATGAGCACATCACTTGGCTTCCAAAGTAGCAGGGAGAGATGGATTCTGGGAAAGAATCCAGGTTGTGGTCTGGAGGAGGAGCTGCAGCAGCCCCCACACCCTGCTCAGCCCATTTCTTCACAATGAGGGCCAGGCCTGCAAGATGGATGTGTAGCCTGTTGCTCTCCTGGGACTTCGGATTTCTCACTAAGGCCTGAAGATTGATACTCTCCTACGAAGGGCAGAGACCCCTTCCTGTTCCACTCTGACCCTTTCCAGTGCTTTCTCACCTCCCACCACGGCCTGAGGGTTTAGTACACAGCTGGTTCTGGGTGGATCCAGATGTACACAGTGTAAGGGGAGAGTGTTTCTAAGGCAACATCCAAGTTGTTTCTAGTGACCCAATGACCTGACTCTCCCTGTCTTGCATTGCCCTAGAACCAATCCAAGCCTTTCTAGGGTGAAGCCTACTGTATTGGGAGGTTCGGATCCCACGCTAAATGGGCCCTGAGGGAGGTCAGGGGGAGGATGAGCCAAAAAAAGGCTTCCTTGCCTCTGTGTTACCTCCAGGCGCTCCCTTTTCTCACTGCTCCACACGCAGCTGTGAGCAGTACAGGCCCCTGTTCTAGGAATTATCTTTTAAAAAACAACATGTCTTGCTCTAGGATGGAGCCATGTCTTGATTTGGCTACTTTAAAGTCTATCATACACAGCCGATCAAGACAGAGACTTCGGGTGACTAATTAGGAGTTATACATGCATCAGACAATGGACCCAAAGGCAGGGTTTTCCTGGAGTCAAGAGCTTTCCTTCCTGGCTAGCCCCACATCCTGCTGGACCTGCGCTGGCCGGCTCATGTTTCTTAATATCTCTTCCCCCTTCCTCTTGAAAGGTTTCTCACTCCACCCAGGGCGTTTATTTTTAACTTGCACTATAATGCTGGGGCTGAGCAGGACATACTGCCTGTGTCCACAGGGACCTGGGCTCCCTGGAAAGGTGTCCCCTCCCCATCTCCAAACTTTTCTCCCTGCCTCATGTCCTTTCACCTTCATTGAAAAGCAACTCCACAAGGGGTCCTATACTGGGGATACAACACCAGACGGATAACACAACCCCGGGCCTTGGAGAGTTTATATACATTCTGGCAGGGGATGAGAGTAACAGACACACACAAACCAAGCAGGCCAATGCAGGGGTTGCGGCAAGATCCATCTTGAAAGAGAGCAAGCAAGGCACTGGCATGGGGGATGCTGTTTTAACGGGGATGTAGATGGACCTTTTTGAGGGGGTAACACAGAAACACAGATCAGAAGAATGAGGGCCGTATGCATGCGAGGAGCAGGTGAGGCTCAGACCGTGAGTCAAAAAGAACATGTGATAAGGCCCTGGTGTGGGCAAGAGCTTGGTGTGTTCTAGAAAGTAACTGGAGCCCAGAAGACCAAAAGCCTAGCGAACAAGGGGGAAGGTGGTGAAAACATGGCTGGGAGACAGGGGGTCCTGGATTCACACCGAGACATTGGGGTTTGTTCTGAGCGCAATGGAGAGCTGATGAGCAGGAGGAAAGCAGGTGGTGACACATGGTTGTGGACATGTTAAGACCCTCAATCGGCTCTTCAGGGAAGAAGTGACCCTGAGAAGGGTGTAAGGGAGGGCTGGGATATGAGCTGGGAGGCTACAAAGTCATGCGACCGCATTGACAGCTGGAGCTAGACTGGGGCAGAATCACAGCCAGGCACAGGCCGGCACTGCCAGGAATTCACTGGCTACTAAACATTTTCCTTCCAGGGAGCTCACAGACCTGTGTCCCACAGTCATCAAACAGACTGGAACACCAAGGCCAAAGTCACGGCACTGGTCAGGGCAAGCTCCGATATCCCATTGCCTATCTCTGGCCACACATAGGTGGCTTCCACACACAGCTAAGCAGGCTCCTTATCCACTCCTTGACCTGACTTTTCTGAAAAGCGTGTAAATGCTCCTCTCTCTTTATACTCTGGTGGCTAGACTCTGAAGCCAAATGGGTCTAATCCACTTTCTGAAGATTTTTTTTTTCAATCAACCAGGAATAAAACATTTTAAGAAAGGACAAAATTCACAAGTCTGCTAGAACCTGACTTGACTGAATGATGTCATTTTCCCACAAGACTCTCAGGTAACTTACCATACTTGCAGGGCCTGACAGTCCTCCCTGCCCCCCGAGGACACATTCTGGCACTGTTTTAGGAGAAACCAGGCGGAATATGAAACAGAACTACTATCTAAAGATTCTGGAGAAGACAATAATAGAGCGACTTTCTGTGGTGATTTGCAGGCACTTGACTCTTATTAATTCATGTAATTCTTTTTTAAAAAATCAGAGAAGCAGGTGCTCTTAATTTTTTCTTCAAGATGATGGAGCTGAGACTTAGAGTGGGTGACAAGTCATCACGCGGCAGAGCCAGGGTGTGGAGGATGGGTGGATTTCTAGCAGCACACCAGGGCTCCGGTGCTGTCTGCTTTGGTTAGTACTGGATTTTTAAAAGACTGGAGAACATCTAAAATGTTAGTGAAGCAAGAACACGAGTAAATCTGTTCCCTTCTTCATTTTTAGTATTTTTGTTGCTTCGAATACACAGTACCTAGTACATAGTGAATACTCAAAATCTACTTGCTTAAAGAAATTTTTGAGTTAGTAAGTATAAGTTATTCAAAAATTACTTCTGGAGTAAAGTAACAGACTGT
This sequence comes from Ctenodactylus gundi, assembly GCA_004027205.1. Taxonomy (NCBI): domain Eukaryota; kingdom Metazoa; phylum Chordata; class Mammalia; order Rodentia; family Ctenodactylidae; genus Ctenodactylus; species Ctenodactylus gundi. Next base: position 238,710 of record PVKB01002627.1, on the reverse strand, counting down.
ATTATAGGAAACATGCAATGAAATTTAAGAAAAAGAAAATAAAAATTTACGCATTCTCCAGAGGTACTCACTGTAAAAACATTAGTAATGTTGATTTTATCTTCTCATTTTCCCCAGTGCTTATGTCTGTCTCTCTGTACCTACCTACACAGCTACCTACCTTCCCATATATTATATATATATTACACACGTGTGTAAATAAATATGCACCACACTGTGTTTAGAGGCTTTTAACTTACACTCAAGAATATATCTTGAGCATTCCTCCATTCTATTGAATATTCTCCTAAGATTAAAAACTTTAATGGTGTCAGACATTCCTCCATAATTTATTTAATGAATATGCTGCTACTGGACGTTCAATTTGTGGTCACAATTACTAACAGAACTGCATCGAGCATCCTCTTACAAGACTCTTCTGCACAGTGACAATCGTCGTATTTTTGGGTTGCTGTAACAAAATACTATGGACTGAGTTGCTTATAAATGATACAAGGAAGTAAAAGTGCTCAAGATACAATATGTATGTGCTACAATCTGTCAAGTTGAATGAAGCTATTATACATCACTAATACACAGTAATAAAAAAGAATGATCTGGGGAGAAAAGAAAATATGGAATAAAATACGCCTCATGTGTGCTTGGCACATGCTGTACCCTGAGGTACATTCCCAGCCCTCTAAAACCTTATTAAGCCATTTAATCAAATTTTTTAAAATGCCATTTATTTCTTACAGCTCTGGAGTTTGGCTAGTCCAAGGTCCAGAGGTTGGCAGACTTAGTGGCCAGTCAGGGCTGCTTTTCCCTGTAGCCCAACACAGTGGCAGGGATAAGGATATTTCTGGGGCTTCACTTATAAGGCTAGTAATCCTTTTCAGGTGGGCTCCACCCTCATGACCTAATCATTTCCCAAAGGCTCCAACTCCTAGTGACATCATCTTGACAGAATTTCAACTTATGAATTTGGGGAAGGGGGGCGAGCCACAAAGATTCAGGCCATAGCAGTTACGTTACTACTATTAAAAAGAAAAAAAATGTTCATATTCAAATACAAAAGAAGACAATTTTTGGACTTTTTGGAGTAGGCCAACCACATTTCTTGCTTTTATACTTTAGAATCACTTCAACTCAAGTGCCTGTAATCCCAGCACTTGGGAGACTGAGGCAGAAGGATTGCCAGATTGCCATGAGTTTGAGGCCAGCCTGGGCTACAGAGTAAGACCCTGTCTCAGGAAAAAGTAAAACCTTGGATAGATGTCATTTAACATAGTACCCATTTCCTCAGCACTGGTCATTACTCTTACATTCAAGCATGTGTTTTGGTGTAATTCTGCCACAACAGGGGTAGATTAGGGAAAAACACAGTTGCGACTAAAATGTGGGTCGTGAAGTCAGACAACTAGTTTAAATTCCAATCCTACCATATACCAGCTGTGTGACCAGAGGCAAGTTCATGTTTTTGAGCCTCAAGTTTCCCAGGTATAATAACTGGCTTATACCACAAAGAATGCAATGAGGTAAAATAGGGAATGCACTCTCGAGCATTCTGTTTGGGGGGAATAAATGCCCGGGAAGTAGTTACTATGAGGATGGGGAGTAGATCACTAGTTCTCAGCTCTGGAGAACACCCTCCATCCTACTCTGCAAGTCCAAGGCAAATGAATTTTGATTCCACTCAAAACACTCTCAGTCAGCATTACCCTTGTTCCTTAGGGAGAGAGGGCATGGTAAAAACCAAACGCCAAGGGCAATTTAGTTCTATTTTTTTCCTTCCTTACTAAGAACAAGTTCGGCTGGATTAGAAAAGATAGATTCAAGTAATTCTGTTGTGCACAGCTACATACAGAATGAAGCCTTCCTTTCCCACTGAGGCAGCTGTGTTCTGTAACTGTCTATCCTAAATTAAAAACAAAGCAAGCCAAAAAAAAAAAAAAAAAGACAGCAGGATTATCTAGATTAATCCTAAAGTGCTTTATCTTATAGAACAATACAGGAAAAAGTTAATCTCTAAAACACAGACCACAAAAGGAGCTCACCTGACTTGTACACGATGCCTCATTTGCTACTGATGCGTAGTAGGTTCTCTCTGGACTCCATTGGATACGTATCTAGACTTCATGTTTCCCCTCCAGCAATAGTTTGTTGTTTCCAACAGCAAGTCATTGAGAAATGGAGCCATATATCCATTTAATCTAAACACTGTCAGAGCCAGTTGGGAGGATCAGATGATGGTAGATGATGAAATAAACAGATGGTTTCCCGAGTTTGTACATTGAGTGTTGAGAAACTTTTCTCCTAATTTCTGGCTCTTGGAATATGTTCATGATCCTGGTGGAAATGAATAGGGATTTCTCTAAACCGCAGTTCCAGGCAGCACATGAGATAAAGCACTTCTAAAAGCTGTGCCAGATTTTCCCATTTCCATCCAGCCACAGGAAATGCTCAAAAGTCTTAATGTGTACATAAAAATGTGTCATTGGCATCAACGTGGCCCCAGAGATCACAGATAACACAGATCATAGATCATAGAAAGCAAGACAGCACTGGGTATGTACCTTGCTGGCATGGTTGAGTGCCTTCTGTGTGTAAGAAAACACACTGCAGGAGAGTCAAAGATAGAACATGTTTTCTGCTCATATGCTGTCATGAGAGGAGAAACGAGACAAGCCAACGATTCAATGGGAGAAGGAATAAAATAACTGCTAGGCAAAGTAGCACACCACGGCTCCTTGAAAGAAAAAGGGAGCCCTCTGATGGGAGAGACCCAGGCAGGCTTTATAATAAAGGTGGCATGTGGCCTTTGTTTTAATTACTTTTATATTGCTGGGACAGAATACCCAACATCGACAACATTAGGGAGGAAAGATTTTAGCTCACAGTTTCAGAGGGTCAGTCCATTCATGGGTGAGCAGCTGGAAAATGATGAAATCACATGGCAGGGCTGGAGCTGGAGCTAAGAGACAGAGCTCCTCACATCATGGCAGAAGAGAAACAAGTCTGGGAGACAAGGCAGAGCCAGCACACACCTGTCCAGGTCACACCCCAAGCATCTGCCCCATCTAGCCCCATCCCACCTCCCAAAAGTACACAGTATACATAGGTACACGAAGCTTTTGGGGGACACTCCAGATCCAAATCACAACACCCTTGAAGGAGAGAAGGGTTGTAATTAGCAAAACCCAGACAGGGACCTTCCAGGCTAAGGGAATGGCGTGGTCCAACATGAAGGCAGAGAATTTCTCAGAGTAGCACAGGAAAGGAGAGCTCACATCCTCAGAACATGGGAAGGCAGGGTGAGAGCTGAGAACTCTCACATCAGATTTGGGGTCATTTAAGTGCCTGGCCAAGGACTTCGGGTCTTACAATCTGGGTAGCAAGAAGGAAAAAAAAGGTTGCTGAGCCAAGGTTTGCTGCATGCAGGCCTTCCTTTAGAAGGACTCCAAGGGCAGGATGCAGAAGGGTTGGAACAGCACAGCTGGGAGGCAGGAGACCAGCCATTTAGCTCTGGCGTCCACTCTGCACTCTGTTTAACCTCTTTGTGGCTTCGTGGTCCGGCTTGACGTCTCCCTTGCACGCTGGGATCCTGTGCCTGCTGGCTCTGCCTCTTGTCAGGCTCCTGCAGCTTCCCTAAGGTAACTGGCTGTACCAGGTGGCTCTGGCCTTGTGGGTGACTCCAGAGTGGCTGCTCCATCCTCTTCTGTCTGAGGTCCATGCTGCTCTCCCTGAGACGCCCCCTTTCCCTGTGCTCTGACCCTCCTGCAGCCACCACTCTCTCTGGGTTTCCTCCAGATCCCCACCCCCCATTCTTCCCAGTTAGCAGTGACGCACCCCATCGCCAAGCTCTGGGTTTGCCCTGATGAGCGGCTTCTGTGTTCTCTCAGCAAATGGCTCTCCGAGTGGGCCTCCAGCTCCAGTCCCACCCAAGCTACATCCAAGCATCCCTTCATCCTCCTCTTCAGGGAACCACCATCTCCCACTTTCAAGGCTCAAGCTCAGGATCTTCTGCCCATCTCAATTTAACAACCACTGAGCACCGGGGGTTGTACTGAGGGTTTCATCGTAAGCAGGAACCACAGAGGCCTTGGCCTCAACTGGCTTGAACACCAGGGAAGAGGGCAAACACTGAGCCAGGACCTGAAGACTGATTAACTACTCAGAGATGGAAGTACAGGATACTGGGCTCCTTGGTAACCCAAACTTCACTAAAAATAGTTTCAAAGGCATTTTCCACATTCTCTTCTCAAAAAATCTCCAGCAGATCTGCTTTCATTTGCTTGCAGATAGAAGGCTGGACACTTGGAGGGGTGTCCTCTGAGGTCCTCTGTGGTCGGCCTCCAGACTAGCCTGCGGTAACCCCGCGTGTCTCGGCAAAGCCGCTGCTCAGAGGCATTTGCACCCACCCAGGGGAGGATGCCCTCCCTCTGCCCATCCCAAAGTAGAACCAAGTAGCTTTGTTCAAGCTACTCCTTTATTCCGTGCCCACATCGGTAAAGCCTGTTTGTCCCTCCTTCCACAAGCCCTCCTGCCCTCTCCTTCCACAGCCTCCACCCTCCCAGCCCGTGGCACCTGCCTCCCGGCTCTAGCACAGCCTGACCGGGTGTGTATAGGTTAGCTTCTCATCCTCTGTCAAGAGAGCTTATGTTACTCACCCTGAATAATCCTAGCAACAAAAATAACAGCTAGAAATTACCAAGTTCTAGATTTCATTTTTTATTTAATACAAAATGCATATATTTTATTTGCATGCCAAGCCTGTGCTGTTTCACTTGCGTGGTCACGCTGTGTCTGGGGGACAAACACTCAGGGTGGGTACTGTCACTGGGCTGCTGTTTAGATGAAGTAGCTGAAGCTCAGAGAGGTGAACTGACTTTCTGAATCTGAATCCAGGAAGTCTCATTTCATTTTTTTATTTTATATTTTTTAAGACAGGGTCTCACTATGACCAGGCTGGTCCTGATCTCACTAGGCAGCTCAGGCTGGCCTTGGACTCAAGGCAGTTCTCCTGCCTCAGCCTCCCACGTTGGGATTACAGGTGTGCACCATGATGCCTGGCTTCTACAACGCTGGGGAACTGAACTCAGGGCCTTGCGCTTATTAAGTAAGCGTTTTAACCTCTGTGCTATTCCTCTAGCTCCAGTAAGCCTGACCTAACCATAAGTCCATTTTATTTCCTGTGTCTAGTAAGGCTCGTTACTCATAATACCTTTTACAGGAGTGATTCATGAAAAGAAGGACAGAGAAGCCAAGCCTTTGCAAGGTCATGCTATAAGTCACAGCCACTGAGGCATGAAAAGTGCAACACTGTTATTGGCCACATCTTCTCCTGCATTTACTAAACAGGAAATTGAGGCAAAGATTTCCAAGGGCATACTGCACACATTTGATCAGTTTGGTGGCAATGAATTAGACAGCAATTTGTTGGATCCAAATTGATTGGATCTGACTGGATGTGGAGGGGTGGTGTGTGACCTGCCCTGTCATACAGCCCTAGGGGAGCCAGGCTCCCAAACCAAAGAATATACTCATTATAGCTGCCACTACCTCTGCTGAGCTGAGACAGGGTATTTAATAAAGGGCACCCTCTTCCTCCCTCAACGGACTGAACCTGTCTGCTTCCTTAAGAGGCAGTGTGCTGTGGCCCCCAGACTCTCCTCCTTGGGTTGCCCTGCTCAACTCCAGACAGGCCTGCCTCTGTCGGCACAGGCGGGTGGTGGCCTCCCTGTCTACTTAGGCCCTCTGTGGCCTCCCAAGTCAACGGGAGCAGGGCCAGAAGGACCAGTTGGGGCAGGAAGGTTGGGAAAAAGAAAAGGCTGGTTGCCCAGAAATCTGTACACAGACAGCCACCAACAGGCCAAGCCAGCCGCTCCATCCATTCCTGTCTGAGGAAAGGACAGGCAAGGGTGGGAACGAGGTGGCAGCTACATCCCTCAAAAGCCCAGGGGAAAGAGCCCAGAACGTGGGTGTCCCAGAACCCCAAAGCCACACAGCTGCAACCACTGGGCACTGATGGCAGGAGGACAGCCCACCTCCTCTTCCTTTGGCCCCCACCTGGCAGGGACTAAGGAGGTGATGGCCGCTCTGGTTTGAACATCTCCACCCAAACTCATGTTGACATTTCACCCCCACCGTGAGGTACTGAGAGGAGGATCAGGAGGGAACTGTAAGAGGTGACCGAGTCATGAGCTTCTGCGGGTCCTCATGGCATGATGGGTTCGTGCTATCCCCAGGGGGCTGTTTGGAATGTTACTTTGACTGTGTCTTTGACACACAGCCCTCTCACCATGGGATGCTGGGCCACTACTCACCTCTGCAGTCTCCACCAGCTTCCGGCCCCCATCAGATACGTCATCTCAGCCTCAGACCTGCCAACCTCCAGGGCTATGGGCTAGAGGGGAAAAAAAAAAACTTCAGTCTTCATAAATTCCGCAGGGCAGTGACAGTTATAGCTACAGAACATGGACTAAGACAGTGGCTTTTCCTTGCTTTGTATTTTTACTTGCCTTGAGTGTGACTTGTCTTAACTATAGCACAAATATCAATTTGTCCTTCATATCCTGTCTTACGTGTCACATTTTGGGGACATGTCAGAGGATATGCAGACAGAACAGTATGCTGAGTCACATCGGCTGTCTGGTCTAACACACTGCACTTGCTAGACCCTGAGTCAACCAGGCCATGCTGCTTCTGAATTTCATGAAACCTTATACCCCATCCCCGCTGGTGCATTGTTTGACGTATGATATAATCTCTTAAAGGAGCAGAAACAAGCTTTGAGAAGCTGGGACTAGACATGTTTCTTTGACCAGCAGAGTCATATTCCTATCTCACAGCCCCCTGTGGGCATCTGCAGGCCCAAGATGCTGCTACTGATCCCGCGGTAATGAGACCTCGAGGCTGAGCCTGTGGCTGCGCGGTATCCAGCCAAGCCTGAGACCTTTATCAGACAGCACCCAGAGCGGCTCACATAGCAGTGGAACACACTGACAGTCCAGCTGCATTCACAAGCCTTGGTTTCTTGATCCTGGATTTGGGGCAGCAAGGCAGCCCCGTTATAAAAGGCCAGTGGAGGACAAGAGGGAAAGGTTTGCAGAGAGCTGGGGAGAAGTCCTGAGCTCCATCTTCTCTGCTCATGAAATGACAAGACAGACCAGCAGTGAAAAGAGTAGGCAAAGCCTGTCTGCCCTGCGCGCCTCCCCGGCTTCTCCAGAGGGAAAGCTCACCAGCTGAGCTGGGCAGAGACACCTGCGCAATGCTCCTGGGTCCCTGGAGGACTTCGGATGGATACGGTTATGCCAGTGAATATCTGATAATACAGGGAGGTTCTGGGAGTGTGAACTGCCATTATTGTAAAGTCTCACCAACAGCAATAAGCAAGACTTGCTGGACTGAAATGAAAGGCTTTGAGGAGAAAATGCAATAACTACTGAAATCACTGAGCAGTCAGAAACTTCTAGCAAGGACAGATAAGGAGCCTGGTGGCTCAGGCCTGCAATCCCATCACTTGGGAGGCTTAGACAGGAGGATCAAAAGTGTGAGCCCAGCCTGGGCAATTTAGCAACTTCATGAGATCCTGTCTCAAAATAAAAATGTTTAAATGAGCAAGGGATATAGCTCAGTGTGAAAGCCTTGGGTTCAACCACCAGTACCACAGGAAGGAAGGAAGGAAGGAAGGAAGGAAGGGAGGGAGGGAGGGAGGGAGGGAGGGAGGGAGGACGGACAGACGGACAGACAGAACAGAGGCAGCCAGCTGGAGGAAGTGAACAAGGGTATAAGAGAAGACAGGCAGATGAACAGACAGAGAGAAGCATTATGGGGGTAAGGTCTCTGGTCAATCACTGCCAGAGAAACCCCAGCCAGGATTTGCGGTCCCTTCCCAAGGAGGAAAGAGACGGCCCTCTTACAAAGATAAACTATTCTTGAAGAAATGTGTCCAGAGGGCTCAAAGTCCTGAGGAGACAGTCAGGGACTCCAGGAAGCTCAGGAAGGAGGATGGCAGGCAGAAGGCAGGGTGGATGGGGGGAGGGCACAGGGCCTGAGGAGAGACCAGCAGCTGGGTGCCTAATACCAAGACACAGCTTGCGGGCTGGTTCAGGGTCTGAGATCCCTTCCTGTGAGAGCCCCAGACAGGTGCTTTGTGGTGGGGCTCCCAGGATCTCTTAAGAATAATACTAACACTTTTTTATAATGTGTAATAAGGTAATGTATCTTGATAATTTGTGTCATCATCATCCTGTAATATTTAGACAACACTTTCCTAAGTCCTTCACACAATGCTACATTTATCCTCACAATCACCTATGTGCAATGTCATCATTATCCTGTCATAGAGAAGAGGAAACTGAGATTCAGAGAGGTTACGCTGTCTAGCTCAGTTCTCCTAGTCAGTAGTGGTGGAGTTCAGATTTGTCCTCAGCTGTGCTGGCCTCAGGGCCCCAGATCCTACCCATCAGGAAAAAGGCTTAACCAGCCCAGAGAAAAGGAATCCCTGGACATCAACAGTGCCATAACTCAAATATGGAACAACCACAGAACACCCCAACCACTACTTACTGGAAATCTTCCTGCATATGTTATCAAGTCTAAGGTACCGTAAATTAACAAGCTACACCACCATTTGTTGTCCCACTAAGAAAAAATGCTAGATGGCCCGAATTTAGCGATGCTGAAACTCTAACAAGATGAGCATTCGAGTCTTGCTGAAATATTTTAAAAACTATGCAGGGCTAAGATCTCTGCCTCTAGTATGTCACTTAATGTCAACAACCCTCTTGCTTTTGCAGAGAAGGGTACGGGGCTCAGACAAATAGTCTGTGCCTACTATCTGTGATAGAGCGGTCAGGAGTCGTCACAGACCCTGAATCGGTTTCCCCCAACCTCCTGTGCCCAAACACCCTGCCCTTAGCCAGCTGGCCGCACTGTCTCAGAAGGAAAAGGGCTCCCATTGTCAGGTGTTCCTCTGGTGAACTTGGCAGACAAACAAATAACAGAATGGAGGTGCCAAACTGGAGAGACAAAGAAAACTGCCTTATTTCTCTCTATGGGTTCATGTGTGCCTGGGCTCACGTGGCATCTCAAGCTCCACTGGGCTCTGGGATGTGCCCTTTAGTTATTGAGCCAGGTAGCCCCTTCAGGACACCCTGGGGCTCTGGCCACTCCCTCTTCCTGGTTCACAGCAACCTTGGTGTCGAGTCTTTTTCTGACCCACCTCTGTATTTCCCCAAACTCCAGTTGTGATTTGTGCCAGATTTTGTGGCATCGTCCTTGACCTTGAACTGTATTCTCCCCACGTCTTCCTTTCCTCCTCCCACTTCTCCAGGCATTTAACATCTCAGCCTCCCCGGCCCCTTCAAGGACGTAGTCCTGTCTTAGTCACTTCCCAGCCCTGCTCGTACCTCCTACTCAGACACTTTCTCAGAATCTCTGCATATTAAGATAAAAATGTAGAAAAAGAGAGCTGCAACAAAGGTTGCATGTGTGGGAACACGTCAGCCAGCCAAGTTGCCTCGCTTTCATTTTGACCGGCTGCCTCTGCCCCCCACAGTGAGCTGGGCACCACCCCGACAACCTCTGGGTCCCCAGCTCATGTCATCATCATGTATCTCCTCACCTCCTGGCCTGACCTCTTGGCTGTCCGCCCCTCGAGTTTCCACAGTGAGGCAGGCGATCCTGTTTAATTAACTCTTCCCCATTTCTTTAAGGCACTCCTGTGCTTTCCCCTCCCAGCCACTGAGTCACTCTTTCCCGCCACACCTCTTTGCAAAGCCTTCCCTGACCCTGGAGGGGAGGGTGGGCCTTGGCACTTTCTGCTCTCTTGATATCACCCGTCCTGCAACAAGACATTAAGATCACAACTTGCCAAGGATTCCCAGCTGGCGAAAATCCCTCTACTCGGAACGTTTGTCTTACTTTTTCCTGATCGCCCATCCTGTCCCTCGGCCCCTACCATTTTTCTTTGCACAAGTCTCAAGTCAGCCTAACTTTTCCACCAAGCCCCGCTGAGAGGAACTTGAAAACAGTTTGTCATTTCAATATGTGACAACTTGTTTTAAATGTAAGATATTTGTTTGCAATGTTTAATCAAAGTGTGAAAACTGTTCAATTCAGGTTTCTTTTAATTCCAAGTTCCTCCAAGACACAGAAACGTCTACTTCATGCATGTCCCCACACACTGAGAAGGCTACAGAAAGCACGTGCTAAGCGAATGAGGAGCTGGCAGTCAGTGCTGGCCTGGACGGCCACTCGGGATGTGAGGTCTGTGGAGGTAACTAGTCATTCAACAAACACTTACTGAGACTCGTGCAGATCAGATTCTGTGTTAAGCATGATAGAAACTTCAATGGATGAAGAGAAATTAAAGAAAACTCCCTGGCCTCTTGAATCTTTTCTCTAGTGGAAAATGACCATTTTCAAACCCCTATAGTAGTGTCCAGTTAATATTGAATTTGAATCAGTGTGTCAGAGAAAATTCTCAAAATAAGGTTGAATTCATACTTATTCTAGGAAAGCTAAGAAATTGAGAAAGAGATAAGATGAGGTGAGGGTATTTTTTAAACAGTGTTGTTAACATGTAACTCACATACTATGAAATTCATCCCGTTTAAAGTATGTAACTCTTTGGCTTTCAATACACTGACACAGCATGCAACTACTGCCACTGTCTAATATCAAGATTTTTCAGCACCTTATAAAAAGACCTTTTAAGCGGATATTCCCTATTTATTCCCTCTCTTCCCTTGGCCTCTAATTTATTAATACTCTCTATCTTTATGGATTTGCCTTTTCTGCATATTTCATATAAAGGGAACCATACAATGGTCTTTTGTAACCAATATCTTTTACTTCAAATATTGTCTTGACATGTACATTTCTCTTTATAGACAACTAATATTCCATTATATGAATTTCTTTATACATCATTTGATAGACATTTATGTTGCTTCTATTTGGGGGCCACTCTGAACTTAGTAGACTTACTTTTGTATGAATATATGTTTTCACTTCTCTTGGGTCTATACTTAGAGATTGTTGATCCTATTGTAACTCTGTCTTCACTGCTTGAGGAGCCACCAAACTCTTATCCATAGGGATACCACCATTTTGCATTCTCGCCAGCTACACATAAGGATTCCGATTGTTCCATGCCTTTGCCAACACTTATTATCTGCCTATTTCATTAAAGCTATTCTGGTATGTGTGAAGTACTACTGTGCTTTTGGTTTGCCTTTCTCTGGTGGCTAAAGATGCTCAGCATCTTTTTATGTAGAGAGGAGAGCCTTGTGTTATGATTCTATAGCACAGACTGACTGGGTTCCTAGGACAGTGCCTGCATGCCGTTGGTACTCAGTAACATTTGTTGAATGAACGTAACTCTGAGTGGAACAAGGAAGTGTGCCTTGAAAAATGTAAGTCCTATTAGCCACAGCAGACCTGCACAGGAATGGTTGCATGAAGGCAATGTTATACAAATAGGAAGCAAGGTATTCTCATCCCGATCCGCTACCTGCAATCCATGGGCCTCTCTTCTCAGAGCCTAGTCAGAAGGTCTCTTACTTACAACCATAGAAAGAAGGGAGAGGGTAGAATAAAGAAGACAGTTGGCTCAACTGCCAAGATTTATGAAATGGCTCCCATCTCACACAGCAAGACCAAGGGCTGGCAGACAGACTGGGAAGTTTGTACCAGTGTGGGCAGAATGGGGACCAGGGACGTGAGCTACTGTCCCAAAATAGGGCTGATGAGTATACATGTGTGTGAAGGGGAAATTGGCTTTAGAAACATATAGATGAGTTTAGGGGGCACAGAAGATCAGGCAGTCCTACGAGTTGGGGTGGCTTGAGAGCTGAGAAGTTGAATGGGCGGGATGAGATGGTGAGTGGGCAGACTGTGATGCTGTTCCCACAGGATGCAGATGCTGAGATGCAAGCCAGAAGTCACTGTGAGGTGACCCCTGTAGTGGGGCCAAGGGCAGACCTCCCTGGAGGGGAAGCAGGGGCCCATGGCCAGCAAGAGCTGATTGGCCAAAGTGCCGCCCTAGACCATGAGCCAGCCAAGAGAGACCAGCAGCTCCAGCTTGAGTCATATAGGCCAAGGGGTGGACAGAGCATAGCAGGGAACCGACTCACACTAGAGAGTTGGAGCCCAGAAGAACCTGTGCAGGAGGATCTAAGTTATTTAAGTAGCCACTCCTTCCACTTACCCTAAGGCAAGATGCCAGCTCAGAGTGGGGCAGGAAGATGGCTGGAACTGAAGGAACCGGAACGTGAGAGGGTTACCTAGCAGGAGCATTTCAGTTCTGACATGGGGAAAACACAGTTGTTTTCAGTTGCCTAACAGGTGTGGTCTTGCGAGGAAGTCCCGACTGCTGACAGACCAGGAAAAACCGTGGCCATATTGTGTGAAGATACTTGTGACACCGCCCAAGGGTCTGCCTCCGACTGGCTGACGCAGCAGTGAACCAGCCCCACAGAGATGGGGACACAAGACAGAGACCCACTACTGTTGCTGCCTGTGGTCACTCTCTGGGGTGCTCAGGAGTCAAGGAATCCCTAGGCTGGACAAATCTCTCCCCTTGAACCAGAAAAATAGTCCAAAGTGCATGTCTTCTGTCATCCTTGGCTGCGATTCTTTCAGGAGGCTTGTGGGTGTGTTAGGCTAATGAAACGGCACTCCTCTAAGGGCAGCACTGCCTGACACTGAGCTCTTATTTTGTTCCTAACTACAGGTGTCCTTGAATCCCCACCCCCTCCAGGCAAACTAGGTACTGTTGTTATTCATAGGTTATAGATAAAGAAAGTAGGGGCTTGGTGAGGTTTCCCAGGATCTAGGGAAGTGGCTGGGCCAGAATCTGACCCCAGGGACTGAACCACAGAGACTGGGCACTTAGCCACTGTGAATATTGCCTCTGGTTACTCTACCTCAATGTTCCCCTTCTGTGGAAGCAAGATCTTTCCGTTCAATGAAGAACACAAAGTATTTTGTTTTCTTTCCCCATTTTCACTGGTATATGTAGGCAATACACAATGGTCACACTGAACTTGAATATTTTATCTGTTAAAAAATCCATTTCACAACAATGATGATTAAACAGGAAAAAAAAACTAACATGTAGCCAACATAGTAAAGAACACGAGAACTTAACCATTCTTTACCCACACAAGCCAATGCCATTAAACTAAGGACGCAGCCCACCCGAATACACGCTTTCCTCCTTCCACCCTTCTGTCTAGTCATCCTTACTCCACCTCTCTGCCCGCCTATCCATCCATCCATCCATGTATCCAACCAGCATTTCCTTTCACAATTACTGAGCTGACTAGTTGCCAGGCACTTGGGGCCCAAATGACCAGACAGCTCTTCCCCCCAAGGAGCTCAGAGACAGAGAAGCAGCTCCCTCAGAGCACAGCACACACGGGTACTAGGAAGGTGTTTCTCTGAGTTCTGTACATTTCCCTTCATTCAGGTCTCAGCTTACACATCACTCTTCAAGGACCTGTTCCTGTGGTCTTACTATTTATTCCCTTTCTTGGTCCCCTGATATGGAAGGGACTACTCAATGTCTAGGAACAAAGCAATATGTCTCCAGGACACCACTGCAATTTTTTCTTTCTTTGTCTCTTCACTGTGGGTGTGTGCTGACTGTAAAGCCCTGCTACAGTGTGATCCATCAGAGTAGAAACCACAACTTCATAACTCACAATAGTATCTCCAACACCTGAAAGTTGTTTGTTGCCTGAATGAATGAAGGCTGCAACCAGATCATACAGAGCTTTGACTGGCAAGCCACCAAGGTCAAACTCTGGCCTGGAAGAAATGTCATCGAGGGCAAGGCACAATCAGATCTGTAGCTTAGAAGGACAAGATTGGAAATGTTGTGGGTGAAGTAAGAGAAATGAGCCACCGAGGGAAAGGGAGAAGAAACTGTCCCAGAGTAATGCTGAGATTTGGTTGGTCTGAGCTAAGACATTGATGAAAGTGTGGGGGTTGGGGGTGGGGGTGGGGTCATAGTTATTTTAGGTGGAACCATGAAAAGATGCTGTGGCTGGTGAGGTAAGTCAATATGGAGATGGGAGCTGTGAGTCTGCAGACTGGAGTTGGGGTACGGGACAAGACTTGAGAAACATGGTAGACTCTGAGGCAGGACCAGCCCCTAAGGGATGCCACTTTTTCCAAAAGTGGCAAAAGGAAAAGAAGTGAGGTCAAGACACTCATCAGGGAGAGGAACAGGGCAGGGAAAGAAGACAGTGCCAGAAGCCCAGAGGCTCAGAAGCCAGTACTCTCAGTGAGAGTGGAGGGGGAGAACTGTCTGGGTTGGGATTAAAAGTTCTAGTGGCCACTGGGTCTGGAGAATCCAGTGAGTGAATACAGACTCAGCCTGAGGCTCACACCAGGATGGCCAGTGTAAGAGGTCAGGTCTGCAGGTTAAAGGGAAGCAGGATGTTGAGGTGGACTAAAAGGGGCCGGGGGCTGAGGATGTCTGAGAGATCAGGGTGCTGATTTCCTTCTTAGCCGAGCAAAACATGACAAGGCAGGGGCAAAAGGGCCCCAAATGGGTGGGTAAGACTTTTCAGATGGAGGATTTTACCCATTGGGACTGCAGGGAAGGATTAACAAACAACATTCTTGCCCTTTTTTTAAAGGGTGTTAAAGGTGCTATATGCTTTCCTTTAAATTAGAAAAATACCTATAGTAACAAAATACAATGTGACTTCCTCCTCACCCATACAGTCTTCTCCCCAGAAGTCATCCTGTGTTCAGAGTTGCTGTGAGTATATGCAGACACATATATGGTTGTTTCAACCAGTTGTGGGTATTACCCTAGGGCGTCCTTCTCCACTCATAAATGCACAAATATGCCTGGCTCTCTTTTTTACAGATGTTTGGTATTTGATTGACTGTATATTACTCCATTGATACCACATTGTTCCTAAATTTTTGCTATTGCAAACAGTACTGAGGTGATTCTCCTCCTCTGATCTTTAGAAATTCTAACAAATCCTTTTATAGAACAATTTCTTAACACTGGTCTTGACAATCCCTTGGCCTGCACGTACACGTGCAGCTTCCTGGCAGTGATTCTTGCAATTTTTCTTCCATCCAGGACTGGAAATAAAAAGTCAAAAAAAGAAGATCTATTTCCAAAGAAACTCATTCATTGAAAACCAGGTTGTATTCCAACCTGATGACTATACAGCTTTCTTTTTTAACCAAGATGCTGTGGGTGACTGTGTTTATGTGTAAATATCTATCTCAGTAACCTCCGGAATCCCCTCCAAGTGCAGGTAGCTCAGGATAGACTGAGAAGCTTACTGGCGCCTGTCCTTCCAGGGTTGACCATCTGCCTTCCATGCCTAAAGCCAATATTTGAAGATTTTTGATTCCACAGGGCACATGTGAACGAACTGCTAAAAGAGTCACAGTGGAGAAAGCTCAAATGTGCAAAGTCTACTAAAAAAAAATCTTTTTAATACATGAATATATTTCTGCGTTTTGGTATTTAATATGTGAAATCATCAAATCAGTAATTTGGTACAAAGCTGGTAAAACCCTTTCTCCTTCCTGCGGAGGACAAAAAAATCAAGCAGCATAAACAGATGAAACGCAAACAGCCTGTTTGGAGGGCGCCGAGGATTTCATGGAGGCGGCAGCACACTGGGCTCAGCGCGCCCTCTTGTGGCCGCAGGCTCCACTGTGCACACCCTAGTCCAGCCCAGCCCAGGTGGGGCCGGATTTCCTATGCTGGGAAAGCAGCTCTAGCTCTCCAGAACTAACGTCAACAAACCTTTGACTTTCTGCTGCTGAAGCCACTGAAACCCAAAATGTCCTCTTTGGGCGCTGTATTTTCAGGTTATACGAGGCTCTCCCTTGTCTAGAATCATTCCTTGGTGGCCACAGTGCATGTGCGTGTATGTGTGTGAGTCTGCATGTGTCTGTGCGTCTGTGTTTGAAGGCCCTTCTAGGATGTACATTATGCCACTGCGACTCCACTTATGTTTGTCAGCTGTCAGGAATAAAATTTATAATTCTGGATAAGCAGGAACTAGATCTAGAAGCCAAGGCAAAATGACATCATGACCCAATATATTTGAGCAAAACATGGTTAGGACTGAGGTAGCCAGCCCGCTCTGGGCAGCTGTCAGGCAGGCCTGCTGGTCAGCCTTGTCTTTTCTGTATTTACTGAGCAGCATTTGCCAAGCACCTACTGTGTGCCAGGAGTGTGCTGGGAGCAGGTCTCAGCCGAGACAAGATGAGAACAGTGCCACTTTGATCCTTACATGTGATAACCATGTGTGTGTGTTTTTTAATAGCAAAACGCTTAGAAATTTAATAGCATCGTAATGGCTTGCCAGAGCCTCAACGATATTCTTTCAAATTAACTGTTAATCTCTCCTGTGTTGCTACTACTAAATTTAACTAAGTTAATCCTCTCAACTCAGAAATGGCTTCCTTTTAACATCCTAAAAGGGACTATTCAGTCCTCCAAGGACCATGCTCATGATCTGTTATGATAGGGAGGAGGAGGCAGCATGAAAGAAAACAGTTTTTCCAAATTACTGTTTTCCTTGGAGTTCAGGTAGGCAGAGCTGAGGCCGGCCTTGTTTGGATGTGGGAGCCTGTGGTTACCTGGCACTATCTTCATAAACCTTTCTGGGTAAGCAGCGGGCCTGTAACTCTGCTTGCCCCACACCCTGCACCTTCTTCAAGCAGAAACGAAGTCCTCGTCTCTCCTCCTCTTCCTCGTCCTTCCTCTCTCTCTCTCTCTCTTTTAATGAGGAGCCCATCTAGCAGATCAAAGGATAGGATGGAGCCCTGGGGAAGGAGGACCAGCCCCAGTAATGGCATGTTTCCCTCTAGCCAGGCCACAACATGTATGAAGTCATAGATGGCAGATGATAGCACTCGAGCCAGGCAATGTCATTTAAGAGAGAGAAGGAAATCACACAAGGCCAAGGGCTGGAATGAACCAGATTCTACATGTATCTAATGAGATTTCACTAGTTATTTATGCCCTGACTTTCACTAAATTTCAGGTAAACCTTGAAGGGATGAACAGCCATTCCTCACTTCTCTTGGAATTTCAACCACAGTATGATGCCTCTTTGTGAAAATCATGGACCCTTCTAGTCTACTGTCCAAAGTTAGGGAACAAGTGCCAGCTCATTATAAGTGAACTGGGCTTTTAAGCTAGTAATCTCTCTAAAAACATTCCCAATTTCCAAGAGGATGGGACCAGAGGTTTATATTTTATGGGCTTGCTCCATCACAAGTTGCAAAATTTCAGATGCCCTTTCCCAAAGCATACTCTTCAATTAAGCACAGCTCATTCAGTCCAACTCACCAAATATTTATTGAGCTGAGCACTGTTAGAAAAAGGCCTGGATGCTAACCGCAGGAAATTTACAGACTGAGGGATGAGACGGATGATAAACAGAACGTTCAGTCCAGCCAGTGAGCACAAGAGAACTGCACAGAGCAGCACTTCCACACCTCCACCTCAACAGGGTTATGATCTGGAGAGGGACAGCCAGGTGCTAGTTGGAAAACTGCCCGAATAAAAGTGAGACTTAAGCTCCAATCAGTGCCGCAGCGCAGAGGCAAGTGGTGCCATGTGAGCTTTAATTAAGAAGTTGGTCAGGGTATGCGTGGGGGTGGAGCAGGGAGGCATCCTGAAAAAAAAGTTACATTCAAGACCTGAAAGGTGGGTCAGGGCAGATCAGCCATGGAGTTGGGAGACAGTGGCCCAGGCAAGGGAAAGCGTATGCAAGAAGGCTGGGACAGGAAGGCACACAGTGTATCCCAGAGATGACAGCAAGGCTAGAACACAGGTCTGGAAGAGGAAAGGGAGCAGCCGGCCAGTGGGGTCAGCAGGGCCGGGCCCTCTCATGGAGTCTGGCTGACTTTGGCCTTCACTATTCTGTGCTCCTAACAAAGGCAATGCTCCTTACAGCATCAACGTCATAGAAGAAGTCTACAACGAGTGTAGAGAAGTGTGCCGACAGTACCGGCTGCTATTACTGTAATTACCACCATAGGCATTGTCACCAGGCTGAATCGGCAGGTGAGGACCTGGCAGGCTGGGTTGGATGTTTCTTTTAAACAGTCACACTGGATCTGCGGGCAGAGTGCGAGAGAGGTCTCCGAGGCCACAGAAATTAGCATAAACTCCTGTAAATTAGTTGGCTTTCTGGAGACATTCTGAATGAATGACTGGCTGGGTTGCTGACCACAGGGCTCAAAACAACCACTGAGAGTTACCCCAAGTACCCAGAAAAAAAACAAGACGGAGGAAGAAGGACAGAGCCTCCTGAGAGAAAGGCCGTCTATAAATGGAAAATTACACTCAAGGAAAACAAATCTTTTTTGATGTGAACCCATTTTTGCCTCTGTCTGGAAATCCAGCACAACGGGAGGAAGTGGAGGGGACTGGAGGTGAACAGATGTGCCCAGGCTGAGACAGCTGCCGGGCTGGCGGGACACGTGTGTACTCTGACGGGGCCATGAGGAGGAGCCGCGGCTGGCTGCCAAATGCCCACACCTCTGGCCAGACAGATGACCCAGGGCTGCTGGGGTACCTGTGTGCTGTGACAGGCCAGGCTGCTCACACTGGACCGCCAGCCATGGAGAGCAGGATAGGCAGTGCAGGCCCTGGGTGGCCCTGTCTCCTCTCATGGGGCCTTAGGGACGATTGTCTCCATAGGTCACCATAGTATCAAGCATCAATCTACATAGCAGGCGCCTATCTGTAACGAAACAGCACTCTTCAGAGCCTCCATAACAAGGTAGTTAGTTCCAGTTCTGTGACCCATCTTCTGCACAGCACTAGACAACGTCTGAACATGTTGGTGCCTTGGGTTTCTCAATAGAGAAGAACTGTGACCTTATAGTTCAAATGGTTCTACTTCAGAATATTAACCTTAAGAGGAAGTACTGTTTGGTGACAAGTTTTTACTGTGTATCACTATCAAGAACCTTCCTGGGATATTCTAGCCCAAGTGCAGTTACACTACATAATGAGTTTTGGTCAACCATGGGCCACATAAATTAATATGATGGAGGTTCCCTAAGATTATAAAGTACATGACATCATACCTGTCTCAGTTAGTGCAAGTGTACTCTCAAGTTGGTGTGGCAGAATTGCCTACGGACACATTCTCAGAACACTTCTTTGTTCTTAGATGACACACAGGTATGATCAAAAAACACAGCAAGGGATTAAATTAAAAATGTATTATAGTAAAGACATACTGTCCTTAAACCCTTTCAAAATACTCCCCTTTCCTTCAAATAAGTGTGCTTCCAAGCCCCAGAGAAGGCACAATACACAGGGGTACTGAACACAGGCTAGGGTCCTCAGTGATAAGGATTCAGCAACATAAATTCATGTCTTATAGGCTGTCTGAATCCTGCACTACATTTTCTGCTCAATTTTGTGACCCTACCTTTAAAAAAAAGCCTGATAAAAAAGAGGTTGAGTGATATCGCTCTGAAGGCCTGTTAAAATGTAAACCTGAAACTCAGACCCTACCATGTCCACACTTACAGCCAGTGCTCCTGCCCCCTGCCCTCAACCGCCACCGTGAACTCAGGCTCCTGTAGGCTGCCGAAGGACACCGAAGGGGAGAAAGGGGTCAAGGCTCACAGAGGAAGGTTCTCACTGTGCATGCGATGGTCCTCAGGCAGGGCTCCCTAGCCCCAGCAGGAGCTTTCCGGGGTCAAAGACACTCAGGAGAGTGAGCGAGGCACAAGCTGCGTGAACATGTGTCAGTACTGTCCCCGTCAGCACGCACTGAGTTCCGGGGTGAGGGGTGCAGCCTGGCAGGGCATGCTAGGGATGAGAGTGCATGTGCTAAACGCAAGTTCTCCTTCAAGTTTACAGTGTCCTTCTCACTTGGCCCCCCACCCCCAACAACACAAGAGATCCCCAGTTTTCACTGTAAGCATTTCTAGAACCTGCATTTCATAGCTGATTCTGTGTTAATCATATTTTCCTATGAAAATAGTAGAATTGAGGGCTGTGTGTTTGAGAATTCTATCAAGTAATACTAAGACAGTATCCAGTTGCTAAGCATCTCCTAGCATTTCAAATGAGTCTTTGGTCCAAACTCCATAAAATATATGCGAGTCGACTATGAAATGGTCAGATGGGAGCCATGCAGGCACCCTCCTCCTAGTGCACCACCGCTGGTCAGCCCCGTAGAAGTTCTGAGCTGAGCAGCTGATGTGCCACACGTCACCTGGTGTTCACAACATCTCATTAGGTACAGCTATCATCATTTTCTACATGAGGAAACTGAATGTCAAAGATGTCACATGACTGCCCAAGGTCAAACCGCCACCAACAAGTGGAGAGGCCAGTTCTTGAGGCCATGGCTGACTCTTCCGCTTTAAGTGACATCTCACACGTCAAAGTCAGGCACAGTACCTGGCACAGAAAAGCTGTTAATCACCTCTACTCCCCATTTCTCTCTCATAAACCATTGGCCAGCTGCTCTTCCCGCTGCCTTCTTGAGGGAACCATCTGACTACCCAAAGTCTCCCAAACTGAATGATGCCTGAGAATGACCTGGAAAAGTTTACTATTTCTCAGGCCTCACCTCTTAAGATTCTGATCCAGGAGGTCCAAGGTGGAATCTGCACCTGAAAACAGAATTACATGTAATGCTGATTTTAGTGTTCTTGGGATCATACTTTGGGAAACTCTAATCTGTAGATTTTAAAATTAACCTTTTTAAGAAATGCCTGTTAAAATGCTTATGTAAAACATAAGGAAATTAAAAAGGGTAAATAGCACCTATCCCTATATATAAAGCTGTTCATGGCAGCAGTTTTGATAATACTGAAAAATTCAAAGCAACATAAAATGCCCACCCTTAAAATTGTATATATAAATACAATGTAGGCTACTTTTAAGTTTAGAATCTTCTTATGGCCACAAGTATTACAAGTAAAGTATAAAATGGATAGATAATTATGTCACCACCAACACTAAATGCATAAAAGCAAATTGCAGGGCCATATATACCAAGCATACTGTTTATGTGCAGCAGATGCACACATATGCACATACATCGTAACAGGGTGTTACTTCAGGAAAAAAGGATAGAAGTATTATGAAAAAGTGAGCCAAGAAGGATTTCAACTTTCTCATTAATGTTTCATTTCTTTTACATAAATAAAGATCTGAAGGACATTTGAGAAAAATGTTAACATTTGTTAGATCTGACTAAGTGCACACAGGTGTTTCTTATTTTCTTGTTTTTCTTAAAACAAAAATTTAAAAGCACTTTCCATTTAACCCCAGTCACACAGTTTTCTTCTCTAGAGGTATCCTGCTATTGTGTGTGTGATTGTTAAGTGTGTGCTCTGCCAACTGAGCTTTCCTCCAACCTGCATTAGAGGGTTCTGAGCAAGCAATGGGATAACTCAATCGATCTATCTCAAGCAAGTTGCTCTGGATGGACGGGGATGGGAACCAGGAGGCAAGTGGGAATGATGGTAGCTTGGAACATGGAGGGAGTTGATGGGGAGGGGAGAAGAGGGCAGGCTGGCAATGCCTTCTGCTGGTAGGACTAAGAGCACTTGCTGATGAATTGGATGGTGACAGGGGCAGGGAAGAAACACTGACGTCTTGCTTGGACAGAAGCACTGGGGACATTTACTAAGATCTGAAATACTTGAACAAGAGTAGTTGGGGTGTTGGTCAGGGGAGTCAACAGTTCTGTTTGGGTCATTTAATATTTTAAAAAATAAGTAGATGTCTGAGTGGAGATGCTGAGTGAGCAGTGGGATGTCAGATGTAGCTATAGGCGATTTTCCCGCTTGCCTTGCTCCCCCAAAAACTCATGTTAGCCAACCTGACCTCCAACTGGACCGCTTCTTGTTCTTGCGTTGTACTTTCCCAGCTCTGTTCCTTGCCTGTCTTGTGCTGTTTGACCAGTGCACCCGCCCGTCTGGGCCTTTGGAGACTCTAGTCATGTATAAACCATGTCAATTGGTCTCCAATTCCTAAATCGTAAGTGACCAGTGTCTTGAGGCAATTCCCATTAAAACTAGATGCCTTCTTTGGGACATTTTTTTCACATTTTTCCATGAAAGTCATTGATACGTATTATTACTCTCCTATACTAGATCATAAGCTTTTGGAATGCAGTGCTTATAACTACTTACTTGATTTTTGCAATATCTTCCATGGTGTCAAGGCATGTGCACAGTACCTAGAAGGCTATCTACTACATGGACTGGAAAAGTGAATAGTTTGGACATATCCTGAGATGACTGTCAGTTTTATCTAGGTATTGGCAGCCAAAGGTGGGAGATTTTTATAAACCCTAAAGGAACTGTTGTTGGTTGTTCAGTCTCTGGTTCATGGTGTAGAAATACTGGTCAATGTAAGAGTTGCAGCATGTACATGCACGTAACCTGCTTTAGGTAAAGTATACATTCCTTGAAAAAAATCTAAATGTAGGGTTTGGAGGAACAGCAAAGTGGTTAGAGTGGTTGTCGACCAAGAGTAAGGACCCGAATTCAATTTCCCAGTACTACATAAACTGGGTGTGGTGGCGCCACCATAGGAGGCTGAGGCAGGAGGATTACTGAGCTTGAGGCCAGCCTGGACTACAAAGAAAATAAAATCTGGGTCTAGTTTATTATATTACTGAAAAAGCCTTCTGTTAGAAAGTTGGTGGTATGCTTTTTCTAAAATTTGCCTTTGTAATTTCTCTATTAACTTCCCTGCCACCCCGTGAGCCAAATTTTCTACAGATGGACTTGGACTCTCGTTGCTCTCTGTGGCTGCAGGTCACGGGGGCACCATAAACTGGTGTGGAATCTTTATTTCTTTGTGACCTTATGCTCAGGTTGTCTGTGAGATTTGATTATCATCAGACTGATTTTTTCTAACACATTTTGCTTCCTGGTATGCCGGGTCACAGATTCTGACAGGGTCGGATATTGGGCAATCAGGTCTTGGTACACAAGCTGACAGAGATCTTCAAAGTGACAGAAAGACAACTTAGAAAAGCGCTGACCATGGAAAGAGGATGGAGTGCGGTCTGAGCTCAGGAACCTTAGAGGTAAAAGATGACTCCTGGAAGGAAAAGCACACGGTGACTATGGGGCAGTCATAAAAAAAAATAAAGACACAAAGTATGGAGATGTGATGGAGGCTGCTGGACAGAGTCAGCCAAAGAACACAGCCAGTGACAGCAGCCACTGCCTAGCGAGTGTCGGTGACATGACAGGAAGTGGGACAAGGGTTCTGCGCTGGGGTCTTGTTCACTTATCTCCATGGTCATGTAGTAGTTTCTATTATTTTACTCATTTTATAGACAAGAAACTTCAAGATCAGAGAGGTTAAATAATTTATGTAGGGACACAGTGCTAGTGAGTCTAAGGGTCAAGGTTTGAACCCAGTTCCGTTGAGTGACAAAGCCCGCAGACTACCACCTACCTCCCACTGTGTAAGCTGAGGAACAAAACATCTCACAACACCCAAAGGGCAAGGTGCTGGATGATGCACTAACATGGCGGTGCAGCTCCAAAGCCCTGCTGCCCAAGCTGCCCGCCAGGCTGTGAGTGCTAAGGCCAAGATGCGCTCACCGTCAGCAGGGAATACTCTATTGTTGGGCCCCACCTAAATGTTTTTTTTATTGTCTGCCCTTCACCATGAGTAATGCCACTTTCCATTTTAAGCCGGGAGCTTCAAGAGATGACTGCATTCTAAGCCAGGATCTGAAGTTAAGCACTGCCTGGGGGATTACTCACCCACTCCAAGATGTGGCCAACAGCACATCCTCCCACTCAGGATGCTGCTGGAAGACCTTCTTCCTCGCTGAATCCTAAAAGAAATCTGCTTTCCCCTGGGCTCAGACTAGGAGAGGTGCCAGGATACGAGGAGCCTGGTGGATTAGCTGATTCTCCACGTGAAACTACTGTCTTACTTCTGGTCCCCTTGGCCATGCAAAGGTTCTGTGGCTTACTCAGTCGCTGGGCATTGCTGAGGGTCTGCTATGTATAAGGCACCCTCTTCTTTGACAGAGACACTGCCAAGTTTGCACAGCTTTAATCCAGTCCACAGGCAGCGGACAGTCCGAGAGAAATAAATAGGGAAATATAATAAAACTTCGTAACAAGTAGGCAAATGATACAGCCTGGGAGCTCAGGAAATCTTGGGAACAGCAGAGGATTTATGCCACAACAGGCAGGGAGGACAAGGAGGAGCTGGCTGGGTTTCTTCATTGTTAACAACCAAAACTGGCACCATGAAGAATTTGGAGAACGTGGGTTGCTCACAGAGTCACTGGCAATGCATGGTGGCCCCGAGGCATACATCAGGAATGGCCCAGCCAGACCAAACAAGACCCGTGGGGATGTGCACATGCTGGGGTAAGGGAGGTGGAGGGTGCCTCGCAAATGCACAGGTGGGCCTTTGGGTGCTGGACAGTTAAAATGATGACAAATGGACACCAGGTAGAAGCAGGGACGGTGGGGAGGAGAGAGCTGTGTCAGAATGACCTAAGGCAGATTCTGAGTCAGAGAAGCCAAAGGAACAACTACAGAGAACAATGAGTGAGGGTGGGCAGGCACAGGGCACAGCCAGGCTCCTGGGGGTGCACTGGGGAGTGAAGTTTTTTCTCCATTGAAGGCACTGCCACCTCCGCAGGGAAGCCAGCCATGGGCCAGCAGATATACGTAGGGACTGTGTTCTAAGCTTTTTCTGTGCTGTTGTCTCTAATTTCTGGGCCATTCTGGATGCCCACAGTTCTCTCTACCTGCTGTTGAGATTACAGAGCCTAACTCAACCAGAAAATGCTCCCCGTATGTATTCAGAAAAGATGGTGGGGACGAGCCGATGGCATTAATGCGAATCACCCATCTCTAATGCTCAAGCTCAGTTGAGTTTCCATGTGGTGTTTCACGTCATCCTGATCATCAACCTATTAATTCACAGAGGAACAGACACAAGCACTAAGACGTTAGATCCCATGGCGAGCCAATTAAGGAGCTGGGATGAAGATGTAGATTTGTTTCATTCTAACTAAGAGTCTGTTGACAGAGACATAAAAAGGCCAGATGAAGGAAAATAGGCCATCTGAGAAGGAGAAAATTTTTTTCTTCTCTGCTAAGTTTGTAGTAAGGGATGACAAGCCAGGAAGTCCCTTGACTATCGTCTCTCTTGAGAGGACTGAAATCTAAAGATCTGCTGTTGTTCTCTACAAAGAAATTCTAAATTTCATCTGAGAGGAAACAGCCCTATTTTCTTAGAGGGAGCTTTGAGCAAAGAACTTTTAACAGAAACTCGGGGTATCAGCTCTTAGACTGTAGCAAAAGGGGGATCGAGAATTTTTAATCTGACTTTTTAAATAAAAATTTTTCTAACTACACAAACAATACTTGTTCCTTATGCAATATTAGAGAAATATGGAAAATATAAATAAGAACACAAAAACACTTATAGTCTTACTACTTGATGATGACTATTGTCATATTTTGGGCAATGTATAGTCAGTGAGAGAGAGAGAGAGAGGGAGAGAGAGAGAGAGAGAGAGAGAGGGAGAGAGAGAGAGAGAGAGAGCTCTAGTCTCTTTTTCCAATTAGTACAGACTGGCATTTTCTTTTAAAAATCATAGTTCTTAGTAAAACAAAATGTTATTGCTTTGATTTAGTCCTTTTCTTTAAGGGAGAATCGTACTATAATATTCAACTTAAACACCTGATAAATAATGACCAGCAGAGGAGATCAAGATATGGAATACCAGGTAGTCTGTTCATACAAGGGGCATGGAGGTTTCCAGGTGCACTGGATATGAAGTAAGAGAAGTGGCCTGGTTTTTCAGTAAAGAAACACGTGGCTGTTCATTATTTATTAATATTTGTAGCTAGCAAACACTGCCTGGAAATTATTTAATGTAATTAACCCAATAAGGCAGCCATCTATGTACGAGGGTAAAGTTATAACATAAGCTATGACATGGGGGATTTTCAATAAAGCTATGCAGACAAAAAGCAGAAGAGTAGTTTCTAGGGCTAAGCTCCAAGCCGAATTCTCACCCCAACCCCACTTCCCTTGCGTAGGCCTGAGAGACCACAGCTCCCCACAACCCAGCCAAAGCAGTTCTAGCTCCCACAGAGTGGCACACGCAGTTCTGAGTCTCCCGGGAGGGGAGCAGCACAGCTGCATGGCCTCTCCTCTCACAGCCCACGTGGCTTAGGCAGGCACAAAGTCCAGTCTGTTCCCTTGCTGCTATTGTCAAATTCCTGACATTCCAGGTGCCACCTACCTCTTATCTTTTTCCCAAAATCATCAAGAAAAAGTCCTATCAGCTCCAGAGCCAGAGTGTGCTCTCTTCATACCCCAGACATCTGTTTGTGTTGGAAGTCAGGGAGGGTCAAGTGCTCACATAATACAGCTGGATTTGCTGGTGCCTGTGTTTTCTGACCCTGAAATGGCCCCGGAGAACTGCCCCACCGGCCTCTATCAGAACTGTACCTCCCAAAGAATAGGAACAATGAACTTGACTTCAGCTGGTAAGTTGCAGGACAAAAGAAACCAAAGCACCCGGAGGCAACAGAATCACCCACTCTTCCCAACCTGGGCAACGTTGCAGATCAGTGAGACACACTCCAAAAATTAAGTAAATAAATAAATACAAAAAAATAAAAAGGGCTGGTAAGCTGAGCATGTTGGAATACGTCTATAATTCCAGCCCTCGGGGGGCTGAGGCAGGAGGACTGCTGTGAGTTCAAGGACAGCTTAGGCTCCATAGTGAGTTCAGGAACAGCCAGGACTCAAAGAGCAAGACCTTGTTTCAAAAAATAAAACTAATAAAATACCCCCTAACCCAAGGAGTTAATTTTTTGAGATCTCAGTTTTCTCACTTATAAAAATGGGAACAATACTATATAAACTATGGTACCATTATAGTAGATTAGTCATGAGATAACATATGTACATAAGATAACACATGTTAGAAGATACAATATCTAGTTTAATGCAAATAAATGAGTTAACTTGTTATATGTATTTTCCATTTGAAATATATTTCTTTTTAAAGTGATCATCTGTGGCAAGCAATGCCAGTCTTACATTGTCAGTAGTGACCCAACTTTCCATCTAAAATTTATTTCAGTTTTAAACACTAACTCAGCTCAAAAAATACTAATTGTATAATGACCCAAAACCCTCTCATTCTATATGTATAACTCTAGTTTGCTCAGGACAAAACATTCTGTGTATATAGGTAATAAACTCTCTCAAAAAAAGAAATGACACAGAAAACCCATGAAGACAAGGAACTCTAACCAAACCTCAAATGAACCAATTAACCAACCAGACAGCAGAAATCGCAAAGCAAATCAGGACATCTGTGGCCTAGAGTTGCAGGGAGCAGGCAAGATGAACTTCAAGTGGCTTTTCACCACTACCAAAACCAAAATAGGAGATCAGGCGGTCAGTTCCCGTCGCCCTTTCTTTTATTGTGGTTCCCACCACTTCCCTTTCTTATCCAGGTCACCCCCACTGGAAAGTCTTATGGCGTTCCACATTCTCCACTGGAAGGGCCACGTAGGTGTGGCATCTCTATGCCCCAACGCTTTCCTTCCCTTCACATCAAAAACCTGTTTTTGTAATAAGCACATCTCCAAAGTGTTAGCCAGAATCTTCATTATTCAATGCAATAAGGATCAATAAATATTCACAATGTATCAAGTAATATGGCAAGAGTGCATGCCTATCGTGAAAAGGAGGGCACAAGGCTCAGTCTCTTCCCTTAATGGGACCAAAGTTCACTGGGGAGACCAAGAGAAGACGCAAATTACTGTAATTGCAGGGTAGAAAGCAGTGACTGCCCCAATCCTCTACAGCCAACACGCGCGGGATGCTGTAGAGGAAACGACGCATTTTGGGTTGGTAGGGAACAGGACAGGTTCCAGATGGAGGTAATACTGGCCTCCTCCCAAGCATCCGTTCTATAAAAAGATTGTTAACTCCTTCATCTCCTGCCACCAGTGGATTGAGTACCTTGCCACTCTGGGCTAACTACCAGAAGTATTGGTATCGTGTTGCTTCTTCTTTGAAACCTGCCAGGTCTTTTTCACGAGGTCCTTAGAGCCACCCCAGGTCTGTGAGACAGACTCACATGAACATGGCTCTGTGCCCATCCCTGGCCCCATCTGGCAAATTCCAGCTCCCCTTCAAAGTTCTCGGCTCAAATGGCGTCCCCCGGCCACTCTCCCTGTCCTGGTGCACTGCCCTCGCAGCCAGCCACAGCTTCGTTTTAGCAGGGAGAGGGGCCACTAGCACCACTTGAGATGTATAGGAATAAAAATAGATGACAAAAGCAGGAGCTTGGCTTCTCCTGTTCACCGCTGTGTTCCCAGTGCCTGATAAATCACGGAATGTAACCAATGCTTGTTGAGTGAATTAATGAGCAGTGGGGGGATAATTCAATTCCATCTCTTCCCCAGTGTCTTCATGTCTCTGGGAGGATGGTTTGTTTTTGGGGTGGTGGGGGCCAACGGTTTTAGGATATAAATAGGATTAATTTTAGACTGACATAACTAATCAAATCCACTCATACTGGGTTCAGAATAATGACTGGCAAATTAGTACAGTTTATCAGACCTTAGTTGATGAAGACTGGAATAGCATGTGGCTCTTCAGCAGAACTAATGTGCTACCCAGGAAGGGCACACCATCATTCCTCCACACCACCTCTTTTCTCTCCACAAATATGTTTCCCCCACCTTTATTGAGGTATTAACTGACAAATGAAAATTATATACATTTATGATATACATTGTGGAATTTCTGCAATCAAGCCAATTAACATTTCTATCACCTCCCGCAATAGTGTGTTGGGGGTTAACATTTAAGATCTACTCTCCTGCCATTTTTCAAATACACAACACCTCATTACTGTTAGCTGTCCCATAGATCTCCAGAGCTCACCCACCCCGTCTAACTGAAACTCTGTACTCTTTGATTAACATCTTTCATTTCTGCTCCCGGCAATCACCATTTTAATTCTTGCTTCGATGAGTTTGACTTTTTTAGTGAGATCATGTGATATCTGTCTTCCTGTATCTGGCTTATTTCACTTACAATAATGTCCTCTGTGTTCATGCATGTTGCCACAAGTGACCGAATTTCTAAGACTGAGTGGTGTTCCGTGGTGCACATATTCAACTTTTTTTCAATCTATTCTTCCATCAGTGGACACCTACATGGATTCCATATTCTGGCTGTTGTTTATAATGCTACAATAAATATACAAATACAGGTAGCTATTTGTGATAGCAATCTCAATTCTCTCAATCTACAGGTGTGTCCAGTACTGGGATTCCTGGATCATAGGGTAGTTCTAGTTTTAATTAGGGAACCCTCATGCTACTTTGCAGGTCAGCTGAACAAGTTTGCCTTCATGCTGACTGTGACGCACAAGGGTCCCTATTCTCCATATCCCAACACCTGTTACCTTCTGTCTGTTAACAATAGCTGTTCTAACGACTGTGGGGTCATGGTTTTAATTGTCACTTCCCCAATGATTAGTAATGTTAAATCATTTTTTCATATATTTGATGGCTATCTTATGTACATTCTTTTGAATTGTCTATTCAGGTAACTTGATAACTTCTAACTGAATTGTTTTCTTACTGTTGATTCATTTGAGTACTTTATATAGCTTGGGTATTAAATCTTTATTAGCTGTATGGTTTACAAACATTTTCTCCCACTGTGTGGTTGTCTTTTCCCTCTGTTGATTATTTCCTCTTAGCTTGATATGATCCCATTTGTCTACAGTTAGTTTTGCTGCCTATACTTTGGGGATTATTTTTAAATCATTACATGGACTAATGTCAGGAAGCTTTTCCAATGTGTTTTCTTCTAGTAGTTTCACATGTAAGATGCCAATTCATTTGATATTTGTATATGACAGAGTCAGTTTCTTTATTAAGTATATCTGATGTGCCAGGCCTGTGCTAGATACTTAGGATAAAAGGCTGAGCAAGGCAGGGCTCTACGCTAATGAAGTAAAGGAAATGAAATCAGTATCTCAAATACATAACTGAACTCCCTTATTTATTGTAGCATTATAAACAAAGCCAAGACATGGAATCCACGTAGATGTCACTGACGGAGAAATTGTAAAGAAAATGTGGAGTCCATGTACACTGTTAGTGAGAACAAACAGAATAAGGTCTGCTCTGAGAGGATGCCTGAGGAAGAAGTAGCAATTCCTTGTCATTCTGAGACAGGTAAAAGTGGTGGCTGTGGTGCTAAGAGAGCTCTGGGCCAAGGGAACAGTAAGTTTAAAGACCCAGAGGTAAGAGAAATTTGGTACCATAGTTCTTCCTGGTGGTTCACCCCTCTCCAAGGTCTCTGATGGGCTGTATGCCAAGAAGCTCTTGGGTCATCTGCCTTTATTCAAAACAAAGCCTACGAGGGCTTGAGGAAAGCCCGAGACAGGGAGAGAACCTAAGCTGTCAGCTGGTTTGCCCTCTGAGAATGGACAAGATCCCAGCAGATTCTCAATGGCCATTTGCATAACGGATGAACGAAGTCCAGCCGCTGCTCTCAGCCTTCCCACCAGCATCACCAAGGCCCACAGAGGCAGGCCCAGAGGCGTCTGCCGAGCCAGCTAACCAACTCTCTCTCCTCAGGCCACCCCGCCCTTCAACCTCCCAGAAGTGACACTGTCTTCTAGGTTGTGTGAATTACAGCAGCCTGACTCAGAAATTCAGTTCATGAAGTCCTACTCACACTGCTGAGAAACAAGTTGTCCAGTCATGTGTACACTGAGAACAGGATGAAGATGACTGGACAAGAGTTCTGAGTGCCCAGCTGGCAGCCTGGCTTTCTGCATTGGATGCCATCTCTAGAGTCCTCATGGGGCCTCCCAAATCTGCTACTGAGCATCAGGGAGGTCTGCATTCCCAAAGCAGAACCATCTATTGAGGCAATGATAGTTCCCGACACATCTGGTGGTGGAATGTTTAAGCCAGGCTCAGCTCCTCTCCCTGTGTCATGCCCTGACTAAATGCAGCTCACAAAAGGCTCCTGGGCCGACATGCCCCACATATCCTGGCGGGGAGCTGTGAGGAGTGACCCCCCCCCCCCAACCTTTGGCCCATGCCAAACATGCCATTGCAGTGGGCGCCACTCCATTTTCCTTGGCTACTGCAAAGAGTTTTCCTACTCTGCCTTTCCTCCCTGACTCCGCTCAGCGGCCAGAGCGACATTTTCCAAATGCAAGTCTGATGATGTCACTTCCCAGCCTGCATGGTTTCCCACAGTCCTTTAGACAAATGCCCAAATAGCTAGTGTGATCTGGCCCTGTCTGTTTCCTCAGCCACAGCTTTTTCTTCTCGGCCACAATGGCCTCTTTTCAATTCTGGAATCAAGACATTTGCATACACTATTACCTGCTACCTTCTCCTCTCTACTAACACTATAAATGCCTTCCTCCTCCGGGAAGTCTTCCTGGCCCCCCCCCACCCCCCGTCTCTTTAGCCTACTAATCATCTGGCTCCTAGGCATCCTGCACCTTGCTACTGTAGCAGTTCACCTGGAATGTCTTGTATGGGGGCCTTTTGCCCATAAGAATTCAAACTGTGAAGGGCCTCGCGACGTCTGCCATGCTCTCCACTGTATTCCGCATGCGTGGTCCGTATGGTATACTTGCCAAGTGAATGAGTAAGTGTTCAGGTTGTTGAACAGTTGAGAGCAGCTTGCCCAATAAAACAAGAGGCAAAGAGAAACCAAAATATAAAAGGACCTCCACCTCCTTGCAATTCGGAGCAGGGACCTTTCCTACCCGGGGGCTATGATTTCACCTAGTGAGGGGCTTATCTTATGACCAGCCCTGCCAGGTTTCGGGCTCCATTTGGGCCCGTTCCCCAGGAACTATCAGGATCACAGGGCGAACCTTGGAGACGCCCATGTAGAGCTGAGGGCCTGGCTCCCACCTGCCCAGGAGAGCCCTGTTCATCCTGCTCTGGCCGCTGCTTTACTTTTCTCCTGCCCAGTAGCAACAAACAGTAATTCTGGAAAGGAAACATGAGTAATGGAAAGAAAGAGAAAAATAAACATATCAAAATGGGTAGTGCTCCTGAGCCATTGCTTTTAAAGAAAACAAGGACAGAAAATTTGGAGACATTTCAGTGACTTTGCTAAAAGAAAAATAATCAAGTGCACCCCGTCGCTCGTGTCTGAATTGCTTTTTTGATACAGAAGAAAGGCTGCTCACATCAGGGGTTTGCACGCTTAGGTGTGCATCACAGCTCCCCGTGGGGGCTCGTGGGACATACAGGTCCTGGGGAGATGGGCCCTGCCGAGACTGCCACGTGAGTGGGCCCTGCGCCGGGTTAAGGACACTCAGGGTAAAAGGTTCAAGTGCTGCACACTCTGTTAAAAGATGCCTCAAACCAGACTTAGAAGGTGCGGAAACACGGTGACCGCTGCTTGTACTTTCTGGTGGAGATGGGGACAAGCACACTGTGGCATTTTACTACTAGGATACTGACTAAGCTGACCCCATCGGCAAGAACCTGAACTAGGGACGACGGGAAAGTGATGATGGCAGTGGATTGGGCCAGACGGCCATGCAAACTCATGTTGAGAACTTAGTATGTGCACGGGGCTTTACATGCATTATCTCTTGTAATCCTCCTAACTACTCTAAAAGTCACTAATATTACCCTCATTCTACACACGAGAAAGCCAACATACAGGAAGTAGGGAAATTGCCCAAAGATACTCAGGAAATCAGTGCAGTCAGGTCTCTGACCCTGGAGGCCTTCATCAAGACCAGTAGAGTGTCTCCCACCTTCCCGATGCTCACAATTAAATGGGAAAAGCATAAGAAAATCAAAAGGAAAAGTACAACTCATAGAGATTTTTGCAGAGATGAGCAACCAACCTGAGTATTAACCTGTCTGGCTAACTATCTGGCAGACTTTGTTACAAAGAGTCTTAGTAAGAAAGGCTAGAAGGGCTGGAGGAAGCATACAGCACTTAGAGTGCTCACATAACAAGCTCGAGGCTCTGAATTCAATTCCCCAGCATCACATAAGCTGGGCAAGTGTGGTAGAATCCCAGCACTTGGGAGGCTGAGGCAGAAGGATTGCAGTGAGGTCAAGGCCAGCCTGGGCTACAGGAGCAAGACCCTGTCTCAGAAAAACAAAAGAAAGAAAGAAAGAAAAGCTGTAACCAAAGTGACTATTTTTCCTATTCCGTGGAAGAAGGGAGAAAGAACATTTTCAGAAAAGTGAAGTAGTCCCATTCCCTGGTTAGGCACAATCCAGCCGAGGGAACAGCAGAGCGGAGAGGGAGCTCACCTACCGTCACCCACCTCTTCAACGGTGAGGGGGCTGAGTCAGGCCAGACCCCTCATCCACACCTAAGCTATCTCAAATGTTAAGAATGAAGACAGCCCCAATCGCAGTGCTGCGTTATGGGAAAGATGCAGCTGTCCGCCATTCCTACCAGGCTGAGCAGAGATCCACTTCAGTCTGAGAGACCCACCAGGTCCTTCTCTCAGCCAGTAGTTACTATCTTCTATATGTTGTGCTGATGCCAGGCACAGGAGCCCCACATTTAATAAAACTGTATAGAAATGTGCATAAATCTATAGTGACAAAAAGGACACACATAAAATATTTGGAGATGATTAAACAGAGGCATTAATGCCTGGAGATTCATGGAGGAAGTGAGTTTGAACAAAGTAAAGGAGACATCAGAAACCAGGAGGTGATACAACAACCTATCACATATTTTATGAAGAACTAGAAGAGAGGAAGATGCAGACTACAAACATGTGATAATGAGCTAGAAATGCTAATTAGTCTGGCTTGAGAATTACACTACATGTTTTCACTGAATTATCATGCTATACTCTACAAATACGGATAATTATTACATGTCAAATTTTTAAAAAGTAGTGAGGAGATGAGCTTCGAAGTGAAGTCAGAGCTGAGAGAAGGAGGAGGTGCGGCAAAAGGGCCAGGTGGCCTCCAAGGGCCCAGGTGCCCAGGTCCACGCTGCTGCAAAGCATCCTCAGGTGGGCCACGCGCACAGCAGCGAGTCACCAGGGATCCCACGACTGTGCATCCTCAGAGCACATCTAGATCCACGGAGCAAGATTCTCTCCCTCATTACAAAGGGATTTTGAAACCAAAATCAGCAGGTCTGAAATTTTCTAATTAATTTCTCCTCTCCCTTGAAGAGTAAGCACATAAATCAGAAAGGAGGTATAGATAAATCAAGGAATAAAAATGGAACTTAAGTCTATAACAGGCACAAACTTAATAAAATTTTCTACTAAACTCTTAGGTCTGGTAGCACATGCCTCTAATCCAGCACTCTGGGAAGCAGAGGCAGGAGGATCAGAAATTAAAGCCCAATCTGAGCAACTTACTGAGACGCTGTCTCATAAGACACAGTGTTGGGTATACTTCACATTGTGTGAAGGTCCCGGGCTCAATCCCCAGTGTAACAAAAATAAACCTTAATAAAATGTGCAATTTATTCCAGCAAATCCATAAAGTAGTGACAGGTGTGCAAGGATGACTCTGCATTTTCATGAGTGACAAACAGTAAACAAAAGCAAAGGAGTGACACGGTTTTGTATGTCCATGTGACGAAACTCTATGCAACCATTACATACATACATTAACCTTTGATGGTTAATGAGAAAAACATCCTGCTGTATTGACTAAAATCAGATTATAAGAGAATAAAAATAATCATATATGATTGCTTTATATTTGCAACATAAATATGTAACATACAAATATATTTACTTAAGTACATAGACATATTATACTACTTTGTAAAATGCTTACATATCTGAACAGAAAGGTTCACAGAAGTTAGTTCTGATAGACAGATTTGATTATATACTTGGTTTTTTTGTGGCACTGGAGTTGAACCCAGGGCTTTCTCATTGAGCTACATTCCTAGCCCTTTTTTATTTCTTATTTTGAAAAAGGGTCTCACTAAGTCACTAAGTTGTCCAGGCCGGGCTTGCAGTTGATACCTTCCTGCCTCAGCCTCCCAGAATGCTGGGATTCCAGACATGCATGACCATGCCTTGACATCACATACGGCATTTAAAAATTTTTGTTGTTTATCTGCATTTGACTTTTTTATTGCTTCCATATATATATATATACATGAATATACATATATGGGTTTCCAAGTGGACTGATGCAACAGTAAAGCCACAGACCCTGAACACCAGCCCTCCCTTTTCCAGATGCAGGCAGGTGTCCTATGTTATGGGAGAAGGTCTGAATGGCGCCAAGACATCTTTCAATAATACTATATAGAGCAAAAGAGCTGCTTTTTAAGTTCCTTAAATCATTTGGGTTCTCAAGAAAAAGGCTCTGGCTGGGGACAATTATTTCCTACACCAACTTCTCTTTTTGTAACCGAAAGAGCTCAGCAAGCAGGAGGTGGCCTCTACGGAGAAGCCAGGGACACTGTTGTCCCTCCATAAAACTTACCTTTATGACTGCCTTCTATTGAAGGGAAGTTTTTTGTTTGTTTGTTTGTTTGTAATTTTACTGGAAAGCTAAAGCTTTCTTTAAGTAAGGAAATTGAATTTAAATATGACTGCCTGTCAGAAACAGGGCAAGCTGAACATTTAGGAATCTGGAGAGAAGAGAGGAACATGATTAAGGCAGTGCACCTCCTGGACACTGTCCAGGGAGAGCAATGACCCCTGGTTGGGACAAAATGACCCTCTTTGAACATCGTGGTGCTCTAGAGAGTATCCCAGTAGCTCCCTGGGCCTTGGATCCTGTTTGGCTTATCATTGTTTTTTATGAAAACAATAGCATGGAAGTAAAAGATAAGCAATTTGCTCAAATGGTGACCCAGCCCTTGGGGGACAATTTTCAGAACAGGAATCTTTGTCCATCCAGATAAATCCCTCCAGGAGAGTGATTGAAGAATAAGGCTCTAAAAGCAGATAAAATTTCTTTGCAATGTTTCCCCTGAGGAAAGAAGCCCTTCCACAGGAAGAAGGTCATGTCTGGTCTATTTTTATAAGGACATTTCAAGTGGTTAGTGGACTTATTTCCTGTGGTTCTCAGGAATTCTGCAACACGCTCTCAGGAGGATGTTGGTGATAGGGAACAGGGACTTGAGTGAGAATCAATAATTATCTCTATATTTACTTCACTTTCTTCTATAAAAACAATCTAGAAGAAAAACACTTGCTTTGGAAGAGCAAAGTTCATTACAACAGGCAGTAGAATGTCACATGTCCCTTGGTATGTGGCAGAGTCCTTAGGCCAAGAATTTGCAATCTTAAAATTTCTTTAATTCACCCTTATTTCCTGCCTCCCTCTCACATTCATTCAACAAATATCTGAGCTGTTCCTCTGTGCCAGCCCTGTTCTAAGGGCTGGGAAAGGAGGTGGATAAATACGGCTTCTGCCTTTGAGACCTTAGAGTCTAAAGAAGCAGAATGCTCTCAAAAGTGCTCACGGGGCCGGTCATGTAATGAATCAAAAGTGATGGTGAGTGTCAGAAGGGAAAAGAGCAGAAGGTTAGAGAAGAGGCCTGAGATAGGGAGACTAGCTGGGTGGCCATGGAGCACCTGCCATCTGGAAGATGAGCAGGTGTCAGTCCATGGACACCGCAGGGAGCAATTTGTAGGAACATGGCTGTGTAGAGAAGATCACTGTGAGCTAAAAGACCCAAGAGCAGACGAGGTTCTGGAAGGCAGGTGTAGAGGGAGTGGCGGAGGAAAGACGGGACAACCCAGGGACATCTAGACTGTGGTAAGGATTTACACTGTGCTTTAGGAAAGTGAAAACCCATGGAAGGCTTTAAGTCAGGGCGTGACCAATGTGACACAGGTTTTAAAAGCTCTCTCTGGCTCTGTGTATGAAAACAACAGAGAGGAACCAATAACACAAGAAGAGGCTTTCTCAGAAGGCAGGACTGGAGGTGACAGTAGGATGGGCCTGGTGCTAAGAAGCGTTGTTAATACGTTCCTAAGTTTCAAGTCCTTCACTGCAATCTAAGTGCTTGATTAGTAGACATCAGAGAAGTCAGCCAGATAGCAGGGTTGGAACAAAGAAGGTAATTGCTTTAGGTGACAGTCATGACAAATAATACTTTTACACAGTATTTTTCAAAAACCCAATAGAAAACCAAAATACCCATGATGAACAACATCTCAGGTAATTTTTAAATGACAGGATGGGTAATGATGCTGACAATACCCTATGACCAAGGTAAATTTGACATTGGCCATAGTCAGAGTTTACAATTATGGGTGGGAGGTTTGGAGAGTGTAGGGGTGAAAGAGTAACAAGTAAAGAAGTAAATGAATTCACAAAGTATCATGAATTTTAGAGAAAAAAAAGGCATTTAGGTCTGAGATAGAGGGTAGGGAAATGCAGAGGCCATCTGACACAAGGAACATATCTCAGGGAGGCTTAGCCCTGCCCGGACAGCCCATGATTACTGAGGAGTTTTGCAAACTGAACCTATTAGATGCCACATAGTGTGAAATATCACAGCCTAGTGACTAATTCCAATGAAAGATAATTCTTAAAAACAACACCCATTTATTTATTTTCTGTAAGAACAGATGCATAGGAAAGTTACACCCCCGAGGGCTCAAGAATCCTTTATCACAAGACTATATGGGAGATGTCCCGCCTTCTTTCGGCCCAGCCACGGGCCTATCTAAAGACCTAAATTTATCAAATTCCAGAAGAATCCCTCAAACCTGACAAAAACTGGGGAGCGGCCAAGGAATGCAGATCTTTGACTGCCTAGAGAAATTATGTGCGAAAAAAAAAAGCAGCACTGAGAAGGAAGAAGACACGCTGACATCTCTCCTTGCCCAATCTGCTCCAGGACGCAGCAACCTTCAAATCTCTCCATTTTTCAAACTGCTGCACCCAAGACAGTGGCCCTTTGATCTCCAAAACCTGACAGGGCGGTGGACACTGAAGGAGATTAATAGCTGTGAAAGGGCACATAGAAAAAACAAGGGAAACTGCGCAGCTGAAGGGAAGGGGGCAAACCAAACTTTGAGCGCCTGCCAAGACCGAAGCCCCTGCGGGAGAGGCTCCCAGGCAGATGAGCGCACTGTCATGGATGCCAGCACCTACCTACCCTCACTATTTTTCTGAGAAATGGCATGCTGACTGTGCTATGTTCCTTCATGGAGACCTGAGATACCAGGGGCAGACTTATCTGTGTTTATAAAGGATTTCAACTCACTTTCAAGCATTTTCCTCTCTTACCTGACACCAGACATTCCCCAGGGCCTTCAGATGTGTTGGTTCAATTTTATTTTCCCATAAATCCCACCTGGTTCCTACCAACAACTGGCACTACATGGGGACCTTTGTGTGGAAGGCAGGATCGTGAGGGTTGTCAGTGGCACTGAAACGGCAAACAGTGTAAGCGGGAGAATGGCCCTTTTTGGACTATTTATGTGGGATGGAGGAGAGTTGGCGAGTACAAGGAATCTCTAAAAACAGTCAACATCCTTAAAAATAAAGAATACAAAAAGGAGCAAGTTTTACACTGTTCTGATGAAGGCTCTGAAACCCCAGGAGGCTAGTGCTGGGGCAACAAGTGCTTTCTTCCTGCCTTTTGGCTGTGACACCCAGTGGTCCCTTTGCAAATCTCAGGCCCTGCTCTCCTGCCTACTCCTTGGGGGTCACTGGACAACCTCTGCACATGGAACTCTCAGGGCACCCAGGGCCCCTTTCAAGACCCAGAGTAGATTCTGATGCTTGTGACATGAGCTCTGTAGGGCTTACATTTCTCCTTCATATCCAAGCACCTGAGGCACAAGTTATACTTCCAGAGGTGCCTGGATGTCACCTGTCTGGCTAAAATGTGAGTTCAGTTCTTTGTATTGTTTAAGTGTTGTGAGGAGCTGGGGGCCATTAGGACAGAGGTTTCCTTCTTGGCTAAGCCGCAGACTTACTTTGATAAGCTGTTCAGCCTCTCTGCGTCACAACTGTCTTGTCCACATAGCCTGCAGGAAGAGGACAGCAAATACAATGTGAGCATCAAGTACCCAATGTTACATCTACACACAGCCACCCAGACAGGCTCTGTGCATGTCAAATGCTCTGTGAAATCCCAAAGCCTTAAAATTTCAATTAACCAACCCACTAAGACACAGGCTTTAATTAACCATAGGAGCCCTTGGCATTTTCTGTAACTCGCTATATGCAAGACCTTTTCAAGCCTGGTTCTATTCCTTTCTCATGCCCGTGGCAAGCCCAATACTTTTCTTTTCTTTTCATGGTGGTGCTGGGGATGGAACCCAGAGCCTTGTTCAGGCTAAGCATGCACTCCATGACTGAGTCACATTCCCAGCCCAAGACTCAACTCTTACAGATGAGACAAACGGGGATCAGAAAGGTTACGTGATTGCTGGTCAGGCAAGAAGTTAGTGACACAGTATAGCACAGCAGAGACCAAACTTCAGGACTCTGACCTGCAGCTTGTAAGAACCTCCAGTTTGTGGACACTCAGGACAACCCAGTCTACCCTGGGACCCCTCCCCAGAGTGGTCTCTGGCCTTACTTAGCCCTTTACCAGCAAAGGCCAAGATGGTTTTCACATAATGCTGTGTCACCTTGAGGAGGCATCAGGGTGACAACCGAAAAAGCAGTGGTGGCGGCCACCACACTGCCAGGGAAGTGGGCAGTCTGTCAGGGGAGGAGCTCACCTACACCCCACTTCAGTGAAAGAAAACACTTCCTTTAGGAAATTGTCAAAGGGGCTACACAAGTGACAGAGGCTGCTGGGTCCAAAGAACAGACACAGTGGAAGTCAGTCAGCTCCAGTACCATTTCTTCTCTTGTCTGCATTGATTCGGTGAGCCAGATCAGTGGTTTCAGTCAAAAAAAAAAAACAAAAACAAAAACAAAAACAAAAAAACCAAAAAACAAAACAAAAAAACACCTTTACATCTCAGCTCTCAGCTCTCATGCTTGTCCTGCCATATCACCTCAGCCACATGACTTAAGCTTTCTGAGCCTCCATGTTTTCATATGTACAATGGAGGATCTAAAAAGCAAGGCCTTCAGTTCCACACAGCATAGTTCCTTCTGTCTGGCTCTTATACTTTTAGACACTAAAACAGGCTACAGTATACGATTGCTGAGGAAGTACTACTCTAGTCATTTACTTCACAGCCAAAAAAGAAAAAAAAAAAAAAACCCACAAACTAGAGTAATACTTTCCTAACAGAATTTCTTTGAAGATTAATTAAAAGAATATATATCATGTTTAAGATTTAGTGTTCAGAGGCTGAACGAATGGCACAGCAGTTCAAGTGCTTGCCTTGCAAGTTCACAGCCCTGAGTTCCATTCTCCAGCACCACATAAGTTGGGCATGGTGGCACATGCCTATAATCCCAACACTTAAAATGCTGAGGCAGGTGGATAGTCCTGAATCCAAGGCCAGCCTGGGCTACACAGCAAGACCCCGTCTCAAAAAGAAAAGAAAAGATTTGATATTCAGTGCATACTCCAGAAATGATTGCTTTCTTATTATTTATGGACATATTATTTATGGGTCTATCTAGAACACACTCTTGGGTAATATATGGTGGGGTAAGCCCTTAACATTTCCAAACAGATAACAAATGTACTTTGGGTTTAGAAAAGCTAAATTTTTTAGGTCAGGAGGGAAGGGGAAAAAAATAGATTGAGCAAATATATCATCTTCCTTGAAGCTGGAAAGTCAGCTGACTTTGAAAAAGGAATGCCCTTGCTGGGATGCTTCTGGAGAATGCAACTCGCACAGAAGAGTAAAAGGATTTTTGGAGACACATCAGTTAGAGCAGGTTAAATAAAGGGGTGTGAGGGCGGAAGGGCCCTGCAGAACCACTTTACACCTGGCTTGAAGCCTTGGGCATGACTGCATCAGTCTGCAGGAAGACTTCTGTGAAGACAGGAGCAGGTCTTCAGGGCGGGCCGGAGCCTGCGGGGCGCTCTGAACAAAGTGTACCATGAAAGTTCAGGCAGATTCGGGGCCAACAGAGCACGCTGCTGCGCCAGGGTACAGTCTGTTTTCTCTCTCAGGGTGGACTCTGTTTTCTGTGAGTGTTTAAAAAAATTCCTGACCCCCATCTTGCTCTTCTGGCTGGAATGCATTTTGAGGATGGCTACGCCAGACTGCAGTGAATAAAGGATCACAAACTGAGGGCAGAAATAAAAGATACTGGAAGTGACCCTTGGGAATGTGCACGTGTCTAACTTCCATTTCTCTACACCTTTTTAAAGAGGACCAAGACTAGGATTGGACTACTCAGTTATACACCTGGAGAGACCAACAGCCCCCGGTCCCGCCAGCTCTGCCAGGTCCGAGGCCTGCAGCCCCTCTCCGCTGAAGCCTTGCATGGCTGGAGGGCAAACTCCGTGAAGGCAGCACTCTACGGTCTAGTGACAATTCCACAACCATAAAACTTTAAGCTAGAAATGTTGCCGGTGATTTTAGAAGGATAGTATGACACTGACACTATATTCTATGGTACTCCCGTGGGCTCTGGAACCTAGAATGGAACATGTTACTTATTCTAATCAACTAGTACTAATAGAAAATCAGATAAAGACTTGAAATAGTCTCAGGACAGTGTGTTTCAGGCTTTGCCATAACTTGACTTAGGAAAAGACTTCTAGGTTCCAGAGGTTTCTGAATTCCAACATTGTGGAATGGGGACTTCCTGCCCTTCCTTTTCCTGTTTAAATTTTCAGGACACCAGTAGCACTCTGCCCGTGGCAGGTGCAGAGCAAAAGCAGCTGGCATCTGAAGCTTGGCATCTTGATTCCCCTCAAATATTTTATTCCAGAAGCCTGGGAACCATATATGATCAGAAACATGGGGATTCTTTAGGACCAGAAAGCTGCTAAAGAGAAGGACAGGAAGACTATTCTACCCTGGGTTACCTGTCACCCAGACAGTAAGACACACAAACCTGTGAAACACACTAACAACACGCCACAAGGGTATCATGATATACCTCAAAAGAGGGAGCATCTCTGTGCACAGCAATGATGGAATATTCTAATGTATCCCTTAGGAAATAGTACTTTTCAAATACTGCTACACTAGTACCCAATGTTAAAAGTCAAGTTTTAAACCAACAGCATGGATGATTGGCAAAACAAGAGTCCGTGAAGGATGACAATCAAGCCCACTGAAAGCTTCCAGGCACGCCGGTGCTAGGCTCAGCACATCATAGGCATCATCGTTCAATAATTGCAGTGACTGGACAGCAGAAGTAGAGCCCAATTTTGCAGAGGAGAAAACTCAGCCTCTGTGAGAATGAGTCATGTACTAGGAGATCAGCAGTACGCTGGTAATACAGCTGTCAGGGGTAGGAAAAGAAAGAGGGAAAAAAATCACTGATTTATGGCATCTGCCAATTTCTGTAGTCTGAATACAGATATTTTCTCTCACCTGAACCGATTTCAAGCTGCTAATGGTTTGACAGCCAGCAGCACCATTCCCGAATATATAGCAACTGGCTTCTGTGAACCTATACAAGATGTCTCTTGAAGGCCACTGTGAAGTCCATCCCACAGTCAAGTCCACAGTTCACTGTCAACTTGAGAAGGTGAATTTCAACTCATGGAATAGACATGGCCAGGAGGCAACGTGCTCATATGACAGGCTGGCCAGTCACCAAGACCAGCCATACACCTACTCCAGTCTCCATTTAGATCACTGACTGTAGGGCAGGGGAAAGAGAGAGACAAGAGAACACACTTCTCCCTCTCTTCGGGCAAACTTTCCTTTGCCAGAGGGTGTGAGGAGAATCCCTGCCAGCCTGACGGTACTTCCTGGCAGAAATAACAAAACCTGGAATATTTCCTCCTGCAAGTCTTTTCCTTGGATAGATATGGTAGCCAGTCATGACTGAAGATCCGATCCTTTCTCTTCTGAGATCCTTAATTTTCATAGCCT
Source organism: Ctenodactylus gundi (assembly GCA_004027205.1). Taxonomy (NCBI): domain Eukaryota; kingdom Metazoa; phylum Chordata; class Mammalia; order Rodentia; family Ctenodactylidae; genus Ctenodactylus; species Ctenodactylus gundi. The sequence continues at coordinate 195,748 of PVKB01002627.1, read as the reverse complement.
TACCTTTGGAGAAGCAAATAAATATTTGCTTTGGACAAAAACAGGATTTGGGCCTGCTATTAACCAAAGGTCAGGTATCCCAGTGTGGTCTGAATACACTCAGGCTCTTGGCTTAGCTTTTCTGTCAATGCCCGCAGGACACCTCCTTCTAATTAGGTTTCCTGATAACATGTTCCTACGAGAGACTCCTAACAAAAAAACAACCTGGTGTTCAATCAACAAGCATGCACAGGTTTTTGCCAAGTACTCAGAGACTAATGAAGGAGGCAGTCAAGAAGCATAGTTAAATTATATTCATTCATTCCTTAACGAATATTTATCAAGTGCCCATTAGGTGCCAGGCATTTTGCCAGGCCCTGGGATACCACAGTGAGAAAGACGGACTACCTCCTATGATCACGACACTGACAGTCCGGTCATGAAGAAAGAATTAATTAAATAATCACAGGAATGAATGTGTAATTAAAAATGGATGCAAGAGCTCTGGAGAAATGTTAATGGGCCTATGAGCCCTGGAGGAACCCGACCCAGTGAAGGGAAGTCGAGCAGGGATTTGTCAAGGAATTAACTAAAATAAGATTTGCAGAAAAAATTAGTTCACTCAAGTGGGTGGGCAGAGGGAAGGAGGGGAAATAATGCTGCAGACAGAGGGAAGGCTGGGGCGGGGGGAAGGACAGCACAATGGTTTCAGGGGACGGAAATCCCACTTGCAGTGGAAACGTGGCAGAGGAGGAAAGGAGGGAAAGACTGGAGGTCCTGGAGGTGTCAGTCTCCCCTTCAGAGCCATGGGGAGCAGTGGAGGGTTTACACAGGAAATGCAGCCAATAATTTCACTCAGCGCTGTGACAAAAGCAAAGGAAGTTCTGCTGCGTGCGCGTCTGGGAATCATCTCATCAGAACTCGGCTGTGTGGTGTGGCCAGCGCGTGGGAGGTCAGGTTTGGGGGCTGTGTCCAAATGGGAGTAAATAGCTGAATTTTGGAAGGGTGAATAGGACTTGGCCAGGTCATGGTGAAAGTGTGCAAAGAAGAAGAGAGAGAAAGAACACTGCTGGCCACAGGCGACCACAGGGTTAAGCTGGGTGAAAGTGAGGGCAGTGGGCAGATAAGGGGAGGCAAATAAGAGAAAGGCAACAGGGCAGGCAGAGTCTAGATGATAACAGCCTCACACGTCCTGGTGGGAGTCTGAGGGCAGCAGAAAATCACTGACCTCGTCACAGATCTCCAGCTGGGAAGGAACCATCAGGTTCCTCAGGAGGAAAGTCACAAGCAACAGGGCTGAGGGGACCTAACGGAGCGATGCTCAAGAAGAGGCCTCTGTGGTCTGCTGTAGCAGCCCAGGTGAGAAAGAGTGTTGGGTCTGCACTCAGGCAGCACCGGCGGGGATGGAAGAGAGAGAATGATTTTAAGAGACAGATGTTAAAAGGTAAAAATGACAGGGTGTTAACAACTGGACGGGTGAGAGTCATTTCTGTTGAAAGGATAGTCTGAATGAAACGAAATCTTTTACTTGAGTTGAATTTTGTCTTATATAATTTTAATGCATTATGTATCCTTGAGAAGGAGTGTGTTCACTTCATTTTTGGATGCATACTCTCTTGGACATTAAACTTGATAGTTGTGTATTTCAAGCTTCTCGATCTTCATTAATATATTGTGTCTGTTTACCATTTATGATAGAAATGTATTAAAATTTCCCACCATTATTATGGACTTTTCAACTTTTCTCTATATACTTTTCAGCTTTTACTTTATATATCTGGAGGCTTTGTCATCAGGTATATACTAGCTTATAATTTTCTGTTGAAATCTTCCCTTTACCCATTATGCAATGATCCCTTTAACCTTTATTCTTTTTGCCTTACACCTATTTTATCTGATATTAACTAATACAACTATAGCAAATTTAATTTTTGTTATCAGTTGCCTGGTTATTTTTTTTTTCTGAGACAGGATCTCACTGTGTTCCCAGCTGACCTCAAATTCAGAGGCCCATCCCACCTGGGCATAGTGGCACATGCCTATAATTTCAGAACTCTGGTGGGGGCAGAGATTGAAGGATCATAAGTTCAAGCTCAATTTAGCTACTTAGTAAGTTCTTACCTCAAAATAAAATAATAATAACAATAATAATAATAAAAAGAGCTGGAGTGGAGTTCAGTACAGAGGCCTGGAGTCAATCTCCAATCCTCATGGGAAAAAGTAGGCTCAAAGAATCCTGTTGCGTCAGCCTCCTATGTAGCTGAAACTGCAGGTATGCAACTCTATACCCAATTTATTTTTAATGCTTTTACAATTAACCATTCCATATGTTTTCACTGTGTCTTTCATAATTAGAGTGTAGATAGACTTTTTTAAAATCCAGGAGATAGAAAATCTAACCCATTTACATTTATTATAATTATAAATTATAATGAGTTAATTTCAGTCTCCTAAATTTGAGCAGTTTTTAGGAATTTTTATTCTTTTTCTCTTTTATTTTCTGGATTTTTTGGGTAAGTACATTTTTTGAAATTTCACTCATCTCCCTTCATTTTTACTTTTTGCTGGTTGGAATTAATACATTCTATTTATTTTACCCTAAATGTTTAACATGTATATGTTACTTAATAAAGCTTAAATGTAAATAATATCTCTAAGAAAGTATTAAAGTTTTTGAGTGATGTTATTCATACAGAGAGGAAACAGAGTTAGAACTTATTGGGAACAAAAGCTAAGTCCTATTTTATACACTAGGTTTGAGGACACTTCCAATTATCACCTTAATAAATTTGCACATATCTACCCCCCAGTGACTTTATGCACTTTGTAAAACGTACCCCTTTGTGGGTAGTTTATATGGCATAAGTACTGAAAGAGGTTAAAGACAAAAACCTAAAATTAAACATCAGTATTTGCCTTTCCTTGGCTTTTAAAACTGTGTTTCCTTCAGCCTAGTCACTGAGAACAAATGTCTCCTTGGAAGAGCAGGTTTCACAGGTATCACCAACTGCTCACAAGCTGAGAAGTAAGTCTGAAATCATGACTTAAATTTTCTTTTATACAGCCTTGGTTTACCTTTGTGTCTGCCATCTTTACTATGTTGGAGGCTTAAGTAATGAAAGGAAGGGCTTGGCTAATTTCTGCTAAATACAGAAGGTCTATTTGCAGGACTGACAGCATAGCTCAGTAGTAGAGAGCTCGTCTAATATGCTTGAGGCCCTGAGTTCCCACATATAGCTCTACAAAAAGAAAAAAGGGAGAAAAGGGGGAAAACTTCTCTATTTTCAAACCAAGTAAAATAGTGTAGGCATTTAATAACAGCTGACACACAGCATACCACGCTTTAATGAGTTCAATGTGATCAGTCACTCTTACGTCTTGTAAGTCAGGTCACATTTTGTGTGTGAATGTTACGCCCGTTTAACCCTGTAGACAACTCTGAGCAGCAGGTAGTGAGGATTATTAGAGGAAAATCTCAGAAGGAGTGGACAACCTATGTTCTCAGAGCCAATTTGCACATAGCTGGGGCTGGGCAGGGTTTTCCCATCACCCCACATGGAGGAGCGACTGCTGTATTCCAGGGTGAGAGTGTTCACTTTACATCGCGTCCATTTTCCAAGTTCAGGACCTTTTCCAGAGGCCACAGCTTACCAAGTATGTCAGCCTTAACATGTATGTTCCAATAGGCTTAATGTTCCTCTCACTTTCAAGTCATTGATAAATCTAGAACATCACCTGTGTTGCTAAAATCTTACCAATGCCCCAAATCTCCATAGGTCGGGCTTGGTCCACAGGCTGCCACAGGGTCCGTCGGCCTTGATATTCTTGGTCTCCCAAAACACATACAGAGATGATCCCCTCCCCAACAGCCAGGAAAATGAATACAGCAATGAAAAGCACAGCTCGAAATCTCCACTCTGCTTAATCCAGATCTCACTTAGACAAGGGATTCATTACTAAAGCAATTTGGGTAAATCCCCACGAGCCTGCTCAGGTTGCTGCCTTACAGTTTTATCATGTCCCGTATTTCCTTTATTCTCATCCTTTAACAAATAACGGAGTGGCAAAAAACTTTGGACCAATCACTACCAAAAATATAAGTGAACTCTAAATACAGTTAAAAATAAAGGCTTTTTATACCCATGGGGTTCCAGCTGATTCTCACGCTCCTGCGCCACAGCTTACCAGCTCCTTTCTGATCCCAGGCTTATGTTTGGGAGTCAACACATGCTTTTCCATTTCCCTGAAGGATTATGGGAGCTGTCAGAACACTACAGTCACCTCTATCACCATCCCTCTTGGAGGGATTCAGGGGAGGGCAGACAGTAGAGTTATGGTCACACGTGATCATAGATCACCTTGTCCTCAGTAGACAGGGGATTCCTGAGGACTTGCCAGGCCCTGGCCAAGGTCACTCTAACAGTGATGAAGTCCAGGCTACATGGCTTACACACACCATGAGTGTGGACATTAAGGTAATCACTGGCCAGAGCAGGTGCCTCCAATCCCTGTCAGCCTTCAAGTGAGAACAAGGCTGAGAGGCTGGGTAGAGGGACAGAGGCTGACACAGAGAACCCAAGAGGCTTGCAATGGAAGAGAAAGGTTCAGTGACAGTGAGACTTTGGGAGGAAAACAAAAAGCACAATATAAGCTAAGCTCTCATGCCTGCCTGTGAAACTGGCAGAAGGAAGATTTTGTAGCTGTTACTGTATTCTGTGAAAAGAACTGGGCTGACCTTCACCATACATGGAAGGGCCATTTTGGCCTGACGTTAAATATAGTTTATACAGCATATGCAAAATTTGCTTTAGGGTCCTTGAAGGGACCTTAAACAGTAGCTGACAATGAGGTCAATGACTGACCCATGTGCTGCAGACTGGGAAACTTGCACGAGAAACATTAAAACGCCAGGAGAAAACTAATGAGGGCTTTCAACACACGCCTAATTCCAGTGTCACAGGGACAAAGTGATCCAAGCTGGTGCCTTGATTTATGATGAAACTAATTGTGTGCAAACAGCGCCTTGAGGCTGCTTCAGGGTTGGGTGGGTGATTCTGTCAGGGAGGTGGGGAGCTGGCTGGTCTCCCCAGGGTTCACAGTGCTGGTGGTCTCAGTTTCTCTTTGGAAGAGGGGCGGGGGGAGTACATGGCATCTTGATCCACAGCTGGCAGAGGGCAAAGGCAGAGGCTACTGGTGGAGAGAGCGAACACTTGGGTCACAAGTGAAAAGCAGAATGACAGGTTTATGGGGGCGGATGTCCATAGCACGCAATGGCTAAAACCCACTTCTAGTAACAATATATCCTTGTCAGTTAAGTCACTTCATCTTTTCTGGAGATTAAAGGCAAACTGGGGATTTGTGTTCACAGTTCCTGCTGAGGTCTAGCTCTGCCACTTCTAGCTGTCGACCTTGGAAAGGTCATTTAACATCTCTAAGCTTTGATTTCATTTTGTGAAAAATGGGGATAAGCCTACTGGCCACATCAGTGGTTAACAGGCATTAACTTGCAGCTCAGTGTATGCTGATGATGACAACAGTCATTGTTATGAGACCACTGATAACGCATGTGTACAGCCCGCACCTATCCCCAGGGAAGCCCCCACAACAGCTTCTTGGTCTCTTTTTGGCCTTTTTTTTTTTTTAAATGTCCTTGTAGTTACCAGCGCTTGTTTCTTCTAAATTATATATAAATACATGCTTGAAAATTTTCATGCTTATTGGCTTTGGGCTTTTTTAAATTCTTTAGAGCTATTACTGATGGATTTTTATGTCACTAATATAAATTTGTATGTAGCAGGAACATAAAGCCTTAGAGGATTATAATGTGTAGTGTAGCAGTTTCCATGTTGTAAGTATATCTCATATTACAAAGTAATTAGGATGGGAATGGCCTTGTATACAAGCACAGATCCAGCATCTCTGTGTAATACAAGAGCAGGTGGAAAGATACAGCAACACACATCTTCTTAATAATGATACATCTTATTAAATGTCCTTTGGAGCCATCTTGCCCTTAAAGTCCTGTTAATCCCCTCTAGCTGCCTTACTCCCTGGCTCCCGGTCTAACCTTCTGGCGAACAAAAACGCTCCCTTACAACAACCCTCTGTGTCCTCCGCCGTGTCCTTTGTTCCCAAGTCCCTGAAGGTCCAGGCCCTCACGCTCTGCGCAGCACACGGCCTGGCAATACTCAGTCAGTGTGCGGGTGGAGGGGAGGGCCTCAGCCAGGCCTCCTGGCTTCTGTGGGTTTCAGCCTGATCCCAGGTGTTATTTCAGTGTTTAATTTGAGGATGTGTGTGGACCAGGAGGAGGGACCAAAACATGACTTTTTTTTTAACCTTCTTGGCCAAATGATTAAATTTGAAGGTCTTAAAACCCACAGGCTGGTTCAAAGCAGTATCCAATGAGGAAGAAGGAAATGCCCTGAGAAGCCCTTCCCTGCAGGGACCTCCTTCTGTAAGTACTGCCCGCCCCAGGCCTGTCTCTGTGGGCATCACCTGGGCAGTCTGCGGTTACAGCCTGACCAGGAGCCCTGTGCCCGAAGCTGTCCTTCCCTTCTTGAAAGTGTCTGCTGAGCCTCTGGTGGCAGGACATTCTACAGGTTTGTTTAATTTCTTACAGTCCTGAAAGCACCACACGAGCGGCTGCTGAGCCATGGCAGAAGGAGAAATCACGACCTTCACAGCCTTGACCGAGAAGTTTAATCTGCCTCCAGGGAACTACAAGAAGCCCAAACTGCTCTACTGCAGCAATGGGGGCCACTTCCTGAGGATCCTTCCGGATGGCACAGTAGATGGGACAAGAGACAGGAGCGACCAGCACAGTAAGCAGCCATCTGCCCTGCATCCCCTCACCTCTCTGGGTTCCCTTAGGTGAGGACAAGAGGTGGGTGGGAAGCTCAGTACCAGCACCCTCTCCACCAGGGCTCCATTCAGGCATAGTGCGTTCAGAGGTCGGGCAGCCTTCACAAGCAAAGGGCCTGGGCTTGGAGGATCAGGAGTTGTGGGCAAACGCTTAGCTAATTGTGTCCTATTTCAAGTTTTTAAAAGGATTCCCAGCAGCCTGACACACCTGGCTGCTGATGTACAGTGGCTGAATGTCTTCCTGAGTTTCTATAATCAGTGAAAGACGCAGCCTCAAGGCTGCCCAGGAGCCCGCTCTCTCCAAGAGGGGAAGAGCCAGATGGGCAAGCGCAGTAAATCCTTCACTAATATTTGGGCTCAATTTCAAGCTAACGGACTCTCCAGGTGATGTTTCCGCGGGGCTTGATTTGTGAAATCCTAGTCCATGACCACAGTCTTACACATCATAAATTATTCAGCATTCCCACCACACGTCATGCAGATGTGGCCGTGGTAACCGAGAGGGGTAAAGTCATTCTCCAGACCCTGCAGAAGCCAGAGACAGAAGCTGTCCGGCCAAAGGCTGACTCCCTTCCCGGGTTTCCCGGCAGCCTGGCTCTCAGATGATGTCGCTAAATGGAAATATGACCTCAGAGAAAAGAATTTTCTTGACTAAGGATAATGGCCTTTTCCTTCTGCTCAGCACTCCTGGTGGTGGGATATATGTTTGATATCATGTGTCTGGTTTTGGGGCTATGTTTGATTGGTCTGGTCCCTGCTTAGAAGGGTAGTGATCTCGAGTCAAACATGTTGCAAGTCAAGAGGCAGAAAGTGTATGTGGGATACAGAGGCACTGAAAAACATAGGAAGGGCACAGGCAGGAAGAAAGTTAACGCGGGACTGACGTTCAAATGGAATGCAGAAGCTGGCTTTGATGGGATGATTTATACGTCAGGTGGAAGTGATTTACTCCTAGGCTATGGACCAAAGGTGGCAGGCTCTAAGAGCAATGACCGTTTCAGGGCAGCCTGCTCTCTCCTCTCAGATTCACAGGTAACTGGAATGTATGGACCAGGTGGCATTGTCCCTTCCTTCCCCTCCACCATTCAGACCTTGAGATGAGCAGAACAGCTGAGGCTGGGTTTTTGAAGCTTTGTTTTGATGATCTGTCTTCAAATGAGTCTCCTGTAGGCTTTGTACTCTGAAAAACAGGCACCAAAATTAGCATTTTTAGTACATTAAATGTAAACAAAGTTTACTGAAAATAAATGGATTTAGATTACAATTTATAGAGTCAGGCATGACACACAATTTATGTGATTTGCCCACATAACACAGGAAAACAAGCTTTAATTTCGCTGGGTTTCACATGTTTCTACTAAATTTCAATAGGGGAATGTTCTAGTCTCCAAAATCTGAAAGGAAAGACAATATTGGTAACATGTTCCTTGGGGTTAGGCTGGCTCTTCGAGGAACCTCAATTGCCAGGGTAGAGACAGGCTACAATTCCTGGGATTTCTGTACAAATGTCATATGTCTTCACTATCATTCCGTCATTAAGGACTTGACTGTAGGTACATAATATTGAGGCCACCTCTGAGATTTGCTGGGGATCTACCTAACTTACAGTGTCAGGAACCCCTCAACACAACCCAGAGAGCCACAGGAGTGTGTACACAGACATTAGCATCTATGTGATGCTGGATTATTCGCCAAGTGAATTCAGCAAGCTACTTGCCTTACTGTTCGCATCTGTAACACAAGAATGCTAATATTACTTGCCTCACAGGTTTCTTGGGAGAGTTAAATGAGATAACATAGTGAAAGTTCAGGTTACAGTGCCTGGCACAGAGTAATGGCTCAGCACATGCTGGTTAATATTGCTGATATCATCAATAAACTTCTATAAATTCAGCACAGGATATAAAATGGGTATAATATCAAAGGAATTACCCTATTCTCTTCTTTAATGGCACCTCGCCAGTAGAGCAAAGGTCTCGATTCAGGCTTTTGCTCCGGTCTTCAATGTTCAGAGTTATAGTGTTGTCTAGTATTTGGTTACTCAAGCACTAAGGACAAAGCCCAGGGGCTCAGCCATCAGAGTCAGTGTGGTAGGTGGGCAGAAATGCCTGCTGTACCTGTCAGTGCTGAAAGTGAGTAACTCATGGGTCCTTAGCAAAGGTAAAAGCCCTGGATTCAGAATTGAAAAGCTGGAGTTCATCTTCCTGTCTGCCTCTAGGTGGACAATGAATGTTCTCTCTAATTTGCATGAAATGTTTTGAAAAAGAAGCTTCAAGTTGCCTGGCCCTACGACTTTCCCAATCTCCAGTGTTCCCAACCTATCTAATGTTGGGATCCAATCTTTTAATCTTACTGATACTCAGTTTCCCCACCTGTGGGATGGGAATGACAACCTTGTTATGTGTGCATCACAAGGCTGGAAGCTATGAATTAGACCCTGCCCATGAGGGGAGCCCGCTTGGGCATGAGTGTGCTCCCTGATTGTGGGTCTGTTGCCCTCTTCTGCCCAGTGGCGGTACTGCCATGGCTCTTCCCAATCCCAAAGGTTATTGCCAAGCCCAATTCACCCTGGACGGGCATGGAGTGGCTGCTTCTATATAACTGTGATCCACACAATTTGACAAAATAATGCTTCATATTTCTTGATCATTATTCTGAACTAGAGACTCTAGTTACAGGCAGAGAGTCACATTTAAAGATTCCCTTCAATAAGCGCATTCCTAAAAGACAACCAGATATTAAAATAAATCTACATACAGCCCAAGAGACAACTGAATGCCACCAAGGGTGGTATGCCTTGGAGCTTTACAAGGCAAAAATAACTCCTTTTGTAGCTTCTCTGCCCTTAGCTAGCTGACCTTCACTGGGAAAAACTGGAACTTTTCTTAATGTATATTCACTCACAGGGGAATAAGTTTGCAGGTGTCTTCCTGGGGTACCAACCTCTATCCCGTGTTGGGATGCTTGCCTGCCAGCCACCCTAACACAGACCTGAGTTCAGTGTCTCCAGGTGTGGGAATTCCTGCCTGTGAAGAACGTGATTTGGATCTGTCCCGTTATCATGCCTAAGACCACAACTATAGGCAACGATCAACTCAAGCTGTGACACTGGTCCCACTCTGTTACCAATGGCAGTAAATATGACATGGAGAGCTGCAAGCTCTGGGGTATGGTTTGTCAGAATGTTCCCGCTTCTGAGAGGAGGAAATCTATGTCACCACGAGCTGGAGAGTCCTGGCGGAGGCACAGGTGTCAGAAAAAAATAGCTCTTTTGTGGACCCAGGATTTGAGGACTGCCTCAACAACCAGGCAGCTCTCCTTACAGCGATATTCCTACCTTCATTGGTGTGATGACCTAACAGTTTTCTCTCCTATTGAACTTTCTGAGGACAAGGACCTTGTCTCTTAAATCTCAACACCAAAATTTGCGTGACCAGTACATTTCCTGACCCTTGGCATAACGCCCAGGAAGCATTAATGTGATGAATGACTAAACTGTATTGGTGGCAGATAAATTCAGATTCAACATCTACTGAGCACTGCTATGTGGTAGGCACAGCACAACACTCATTCATTTCCACCTAGCGCCAGCTTCATGAGGTTATAACAATAATTACCATCACTCTGAGAATGTAGGAACAGATAATCTAATGCCTCTTCCATTCCCAATAGAAGATTCTTTCCACACCCTACTGTCTTAGTTACTTTTTTTGTCATTGGGACAGAATACCCAACATCCGCACTTAAGGGAGGAAAGATTTATGTTAGCTCACACTTTCAGAAGGTTTCAGTCTACTCACAGTAGGCTGACAACGGTGGAAGCATGCAGTGGAGGTAGAGCCAAAAGAGGTGCTGGCTACAACATGGCAGACAGGAAGCCAAATGAGGAAGGAAAGGCAGAGCTCGCATATACTCGACCACGTCACGTCCCATTGACCTGCCCTTTCCAAGGCAAGTCTTAATGTTTTGCGCCTTCCAGGTCACAGGCCCAGTGATGTGCCTGCCATGTGCCCATGATCTACTGCGCACCCCTAACCCACCACAGGCCTGCAATCTACCCCCTCCCGGCAGGCCCCACCCCTTGGTCCCACATAGCTACACAGGCATTCCAGAACATCCACATACATGAGGCTTTTTGAGGGACACTTCAGGTCTCAACCGTGACACCTACCACACCCTCGATGCCAACATCATGATGGGAGTTCACTCCACAAACATAACATGCTGGAGTCACCTGGCTTGTTGTGTGGATGAGGCAGACACAAGGGCTGGAACCATCCCTGCAATTTACTAGTTTCATATCACCATGGAACACTTACGTCTCCACATGCCTCGGTTTCCTCATTTTAAAAACAAGAATAATAACAGTTCCACTTCTTATGACAGTAAAAATCTCCCATCTGATGTTTGTGAAAGCATTTGGCACAAGGTGCAGCACAAGAGTGCTCACAAAATTATATTTATCACCATCACCATCCCAACTGGCATCATTCTAAGGCTCAGCAGACTGTCCCCATCTAATGTTTGATGTTTTGCGCCTGTTGCATTAAGTGAATGCTATGCTCGCACACAGAACCAAGGGTGACATCTCACCCAGCTGATTGAAGACTTCCATGGCCAAGAAGCCCTGCCCTGTCTGACTTCTCTGGAAGAGCAGGTCATGTGGTCAAAGACAAGGGTGAGCTCATGCATGAGGCTGCTCTCCCACTGGAGTTTCTTCTCTGGTGGAGGCGGCCATGACTTACTCCTTAACAGGATTAAAGAGCTAAACAGAGCATCTTGGCCTGCAGCCCCTCCCCAGACACCTAAGAGCCTGCGCGGGGAGGAGGATTCCTAGCACCACTCACCACACAAATGAAAGTGTTCTTGAGCAAAGTGCATGCCAATCAAATATTTATAAATCCAGCCACATCCTTAAAGGCACTAGGGGAGTTTGCTAGTCAACAAAAACCCTGCTTTGCAGCCCTGTACACCGGGCCGAGGGCTCCTCAGTGAAATCCCTCCCTGTTGCTCGTTGCCCGAGGGCATCCAGACTTCCACTGTTTGGTTGACATGACTCAGCACTTAATGATAAAGGCACTTTGTTCCCACCAGCTTGGGCCCGGCATTAAAGCACTTTCCAAGTGACTACAGTGGACAAAACTGGGCTCTGCTGACAAGCCACAAAGGGGTAGGGGTCACCAGGCAGGAACAACATCCCAGATGGGGTGTTCCAGCCTTGGTCGTATGCCATATGGACCCCTCCTGGAACCCCTCTGCCTTCCTTTATCTGATTCTATGGAGGAATTTTCTAGATAAACATATAGAGATAGATGGACTAAATAAAAAATATCTGGACTAAATCAAAAATTTCCAGGTATCCTTCCTTTTCAGACACTAACAGAGCAAACAGCATCATAAATTTTAAGGAAAGTCTTTCACACACACACACACACGCATGGGCACATGTGCATGTGTGTGTATAAATGTATTCTAAACCCCTGGAATTTCCCTCCTCACATCCATGCACTCCCTTCTCCGGTCTTCTTTCCATGCCTGAGGAGCCCAGCTTGAGGCTACACAGAACCCCCCAAGCTCTGAGCGAGGCTGCCCTCACCTTGGGTAAACACAGCCAAGGTGCTGAGGATGGGAAGTCTGCAACCCAGAATAAACCAGCAGGTCACCTCCACGACCCCTCTCCTCAGGACACAGGCGCGAGGTCCTGCCGCTGCCAGCCTCTCCTGATTTTGCTGCCTGGATGCCCCACTGGACCCTCATCTCTGCCCCTCCCCATGGCAGGACAGAGAGATACTGAGCTCAGAAACGGCGCACAGCGCCCCAGAGCTCACTTCTGTCACTGCTGGCTACACTAGCTGAAAGTGAAGCAGCTTGGGTCTAACCATGCATTACCGCTAAGAGCTCATGGGAGCCTCTGCGGGAGGAGAAGGGACAAGACGCGGGCTCACAGTTCCCAGGCAAAAGGCAGAGGGAGTGTCTCGCAGGGCTGGGGCACCCTGCCCAAAGCTCTGGGTTCCGCTTTGGGAGAAGTGGGCTGTGTGTTCAGAGCTCTGTGAAGGGCAGGAAGCCGAGCATGAAGGTGATGCTGCACATTTCGGGATAACGTTTATTTTTGGTTTGTTTCACCTTCAAAAAGTGAACTATGTGGGCACAGATTCTCCGCATTGCATGTAACAAACATGTAAATGAATCAGTAGTGCATACATATTCAAATCAAAATAAAAAAAGAAATTAAAAAAAGAGTATTCCCAAGCCAGGATATACTAAGGCCTCCCTTTAAAAACAAAGTACTAGAGCAGGCTGCAGATGTCACTCAGAAGTAGGGCTAGTGCTCAGCATAAGTGAGGCACTGGGTTCAATTAACACCAAAAAATAAATAAAATAAAATAGCAAAGCAGACTCTAGATTCAATCCAAGACACTTAGGGACACAAATCCATTAAGCAAACACTTCCAGCACTCTTCAAGTACATTTTTTATAACGTTCTGCCAATCTGAATTTTCCTAAGAAGCATACCTACGACTAAATAGCTTTTCAAAGTTGTTTTCTACTATGCCAAACTGCTGTCCCTATTTCAAAGCTAGGGGAAAAAGAAGGATGTTACCCACTACGAACCTGTCTCATTTCTCAACAAGAGGGTGCCTCTTCCTCCTTGGGATGCCAGGAGCCTCTGCCCTTCCTGCTTGCGGCACAGCCCTGGGCTTCCTGGGGGGCGCCGGAGCTGCTCCACCCCTTGCTCTCAGAGGTGCTCAGCTTTCATGGCCTATTCCTGCCTGGCCCTCTTGGTACTCCTGGGTCCCCAGAACACCCACTTGTGTGAATCTTTATGCTCAGGATGCGATACAACACGGGGTCAGCCTGAGCTAGGTCACAGAACATCTCGGGGGTCAGGAACAAGAAGAAACAGAAGTGCTGGCTAGCTCCATGTGTCAACCCACGGACTGAGAAAGGAGGTTTAAAACATAACTGCTCCCCACCTCAAAAGGTATAAAGGAGAACAGTGGGGGACTGAGTCCTGACAAAACCTGGGAAAGGCACAAACCAGTGTGCACAGCTCATGACTCTGCATATTCTATAGTAAAATATAGAAAATTGCAGTAAATACAGTAGCCTCATCACTCCAGGCTGGCCTCAGAATTGTTTTTTTAAAAATGAGCTACGAAGATGAAGGAAGCATTCTTTCCATTCCTTTCTCCAGTTCTAGTCCTCATACTCTCCAGAGCACCGGTGCATTTTCATATGTGAATATGAATATATATGAATATATATATATATATATATATATATATATATATATATAGAGAGAGAGAGAGAGAGAGAGAGAGAGAGAGAGAGCTAGACACATTAGTGGTTTTTTATAAAACATTTTCACCAAGGATTTCTGATATTCTCCTATAAATTTTTTCACTGCATACTGTTTCCTGCTTTTCTTTAAAAGAGGGGAAAAAAGGGGAAATTATATACACAAAGAGAAGACAGGTTTTTTATTGTGGTTTCTGCATTTTTGCTTTTGCAAAAAAACAAATGGAGTCTCTGTTATCTGGTTGTTTTATCATTCGTAGGTTCATGAGGCTGTCTCCCTAACAGGGCACAGGCCTCGCAGGCAGGGACCACGTGTGGCCCTGAGCACAGCACAGGGCAGATGCATGGGTTTAGACGGAGTGGCTCCTTACATCCAGGCTCTGCACTGCTACAAGAGGGATGAGGGGCTGCACAGGGGGCCAGCCCCTCCCTCTCTTTCTGAGGCTCTCTTTCTCACCCTCTCGTCCTTCCCCGCTCCTCCTCAGTGGCAGCTGCAAGAGGATGGAGGTCTGGAAAACTGGAGTGAGATCACCCTAGTGCTGGACACCACGCCAGCTATGTGAGCAGCTCGGGCTGGGTGTTGCTTCTTCCCGCCAAGCCCTGCTTGCAGAAGGATATATGTTTAGGAAACTCAGCCAGAAAGAAATCTAGTGAAAATGAGCTATGAAACTTGGACATCCTGGAGAAATAATATTTACAGAGGAAACTCTTGAGATGAATTCTCCCAAGTACAACTCCCCTGGCGTGGAGGCCCATGGCTAACGGCTGCTGTCATGTGCTAGGCAGGCCTGCAGCTCTTGTCCACTCCTGTGGGGCCCTTCTAGCCCCACTCAGCCACATGGCCAGACAGAAATCAGCAGAACTCAAGGGAACTAGGGAATGAAAACCTTTTTTTAAAAAAAATCCCCCCAAAACGACCTGCCCTTGGGGATTCCTCTCCTACCTAGAGAGCCCTCTACTACACACCTACCCAGACAAGGAACAGGTAGGTACGTAGGTAGGAAGTCTGGCACAGGACAAAGTGGGCAAAGCAGGACAACAGGGCTGGGTTTGGAAAATCGTTCCCAGAAGCGGAGCCCAAGAGGCTGTGGGGAGGAGGAGAAAAGGTGGCGTGCTTGGGATACTTACAGCTGTTTTCTAGGCATGATTTTACCCTTTCTTATAAGTAGAACCTTGAACAAAATATGCTGTCACCAACCTTCAGCACCTCACCTACAGCTTGGAGGTGGCGTCAGAAGGCCATGAGCACAAAAACAGAAACCAACCACACCGTCAACTTTACATATGTTAGGTCATTTCGTCCTCACGACGACAGTTATAAATAAGAGAACACAAGTCAGTTACCTGCCCAGTGATCACACCGCTAATGATACCGCTAACGCCCACGACTGGAATTCACATGGCTTTTGTCTAGGCCCCAACTCCCCTCAGTCTTACGCTATTTACACCAAAGCTGGGCCAAGCATGACGCTAGCAAGCAGCAGCAACCCGCACATGGGTGCCCTCTTCCTCTGGCCTCATGTAAGCTTACAAGATCGTGCTAAGAAATTGATGGAAAAATATACATGAAGTTTTTAGAAAAGTTTAATAAAAGCACATAGCCCATCAAACAACTTTACTGACATATAATGTCCATACCATACAATTCACCCATTTACAGTATTAATCCAGTATTTTTCTTTCAACTTTCTTAACAGGCTGGTATAATTATCTTCACAATTAATACTGAACATTTTCAAAAAGAAACCCGAGGTCCCTTAACCATTAATCTCCTCTTTTCTATTCCTGCCCTCTGCAGGCCTTGGTTCCTATTAATCTGTTCACCATACTTATGAATTCACTTATTCTGACCCTTTTATGCAAACAGAATCATAAAATATGTGGTCTTTGCCACAGGCTCTTTTTCACCTGGCATTGCATTTTTCAAAACTCAATCTAGGACATGGTTTCTATCAGCATTTCATTCTTTTTTATTAAGGAATAACAGTCTAATGCATGCAGCACTACTGTTCTAGAATTCTCAGAGTTGTTGCTTCTTAGTATTAGATCTGGAAAAAGCTTTGTAGAGCCAGAGCCCAAATGCCTCCCCTTGTACTCCTGAGGAGACTGTGACCCAGAGAGCTTAAGTATCCTAGCCAAGGTCACCCGGCTGGCTGCAGACTGAGCCCATGCCAAGCCTTGCAACTCTGGCCTAGATCCTCTCACTTTGCTCCACAGCATGTTGTAGGAGACACAACTCAAGGTATCAATACATGGCTTACTGATGATGACCCAGCAAAGTCTCCTCTGCCAACATTTGTCAGATGCCAATCAATGCCCAAATAGATACTGTGGCCCACTGTGCAAGGGCCTGGGAACCCAAGAAATAGGTAAGATCAGTAAGACTCCTGCCGGTCCTCTCAGAGAGCGCCTCCTCCTGGGGAAGTAGGAATAAACGAGCACACTCCTATACAGTAAGATAACTGCGTGATAAGGGCTATGAAAGAAATAAGCAAGGGGCTAAGAAAGAGGATGATGTGGGGACTCGAAAGGGAGGGGTGGCAGGGGTGACTCCCACCACAGAGTGCCACAGGGAACCTCACCAGGCATTGTAGAAGGCTTCTCCAAGAAAGGGGCATGTAGACTGAGCCCCAGAAGAGGAGGGGAGAACCAGGCTGTGAACATCTAGAAGGTGCCAGGCAGAGGGTATGGGCAAAGCTCCTGGAGCCTGAAGGAGCTGGGGCACTGAAGGAGGAACTAGGTGTGAGCAAAAGGTGTAACGAGAGGCTGGCAAGGGCAGGGCCAGCTCCTAATGGGGCCTGTTCTTCATGATCACAGCCTCGGAGCTAAGAGAAGACAGGAGCCCCTGAGGGCTCAGAGATGGGGCTTCCGGCTCCCTTCCTGTCAATTCAATAAACTCCACTTCTCACAGGAAGCTGGAGGAAGTCCTGTGTCTCTGCAGCCGACTTCCAAGGACAGAGCGGCACACCTCCAGCAGGGGTGATGCGATAATGCTTCACCTTTGGGACGAAGCAAAAGATGAGGAAAACAAAGGGGAATGAGGAAATGCAGACACATCCACAGGGAAGTGGTGAAACGGTTATGGTAACACCACACAGGGGAGCACAATTCAACTGTGGGGGCCGGGAGGGAGGACAGATTGTTTCAGTACTGACGTAGTTGTTAAGAAAAAATAAATCAAGGTGCAGCTCTGAGTGAGTACAGATGTTTTAAAAAAGCGGGGGGAGGGGTGTATAATATGTATTCGACAATGTATGTGATATGACCTCCCTAGATGCCTAAAAGGATACACATAAAATACACACAAGAAGGACTTCTAGTTTGGGACTGCTCCCCTAGGATAGTGTACACACAAGGCAGGGCAGGGCCTTAGCTGCTAATGTTCTCTGTCGGCCATGAGGTGGGAGTTGGAAGGGCTCAAAGGGATTTAGCACTCTCTTGCCTGACACTGTCTCCAAGTATGAAACATATGAGTGGATTTCCTATTTAAGAAATAAATAAAGAAATAAAGGGCCAGAGGAACAGCACAGTAGTTAGAGCATTGCCTAGCAAGGACAAGGCCCTGAGTTCACTGCTCAGCGAAATGAATCAGACACGGAAAGTTGAATATTATATGATTCTCTAATATAAGAAAATAAAAAATGTAAGAGACATGGAAGAAAGGAGATGGAATTCGTAGAGACAGAAAGAGAAAGGGGATGGGAGAGGGTGGGAAGGAGGAAAGGAGGTGATAAGCAAAAAGAGAAAAGAAAAACCAAGTGGGTGTGAGAGTGGGAGTTAGGGGGCGGGGGGATTGTGGGACGGTAAACAAGGGGGAGGGGAATGCAATATATATGTGGAGCAAAGTGAGAGTGGGAAAAATAAACTGGTCATGCTGGCACAGGCCTGTAATCCCAGCACTCGCAAGGCTGAGGCAGGAGGATTGCCCTGAGTGTGAAGCTAGCCTTGGCTATATAGTGCATTCAGGACCAGTCGAGACTACAGAGCAAGTCTTTTACTCAAAAAAATAAAGAGAGTGAGAGAGAGGAGAGAGAAAGAGAGAACAAAGAAAAGGCCACGAGGAATCTAGACCTGTCAACAAAGCTCTGTGTTCCAGCCTCCCAGCCCTGCTGTCTCTGATAAGCTGGCACCTAAAAAAGCTCTTCCATCTTCAAGAGAACTACTTACTAAGCACTGGTTGTTGTCTAGATTTCAAGCCCATTCATCACGGTTGTTGGTTTAGATTTCTTGCCCAATCATAATGGGCATGACATTAGGCCCAAGTTTGACCAGCTGTTGACCACAAATTATCTGAGAGTACTCATAAGTAATTCTAATTTCCAAATGCAAACCATCAAAGCACCTCCCTTGAGAGGTAATGAGGGTAAATGAGCAATGGAATAAGTACCAATTAATATTAGATCACAGTTCTATAACCAGCAACAGGCAAGGCACCTTGGGAGTGCCAAGCAGCACAAGTAGGATGTAGGTGGCTGAGAGAAACTTAAGAGTCCTTGTCCTCAGTCTCAACGTTTGTCAAACTGGGCACCACTAACCTGGGTGGAATAATTCTTTGTCGTTGAGTCTGCCCTGTGCATTGTAGAATGTTTTACAACATTCTTTGGCTGCATCCTAGTGGCTTCCTCAATTCCCTCAAGTTGTGACAATCACAACAGTCTTCAGACATTGCCCAGCGTCCTCTGTGGAACCACAATGGCCCCAGCTGAGGACCACTGCTCTTGTCTCTCTACTTCCAGTTATCTGTGTCACCTTTCTAATCAGAAGATAGAGACTTTCCCTCTGCCTGGATCAAGCTGGGTGGCCCCAGAGGTTAAGAGATTGACTGACCTTCATTGTGGGTGAGATCGTCCATCTCATAGGGGACAACCAGTCACAACTCCCTGTCTGGGAAAATGACAATCTCAGATTCAAAGGAAATAACAGCTTTTTGCAAGGGTCCTTCTATCCATCAAGAAGATGAAGGCCATAAAAGGTACCCCACCTACCAACTGTAGCGCAATATGTTCAGCCTGGCCAGCAGCTGCTCTACAGCACCCCAGCATTACCAAGGGGGCAGAGCCAGGAAAGCAAATGCCACTTATGCCTATTATTTTCTTCTACATGACAGAGAGAGAGGGGAAGGCAATGCCAAAGTGCCCACTGGGTCATTTTGTAACAAATGGGGTGAAAGGGAGGGTGAGCCAGGAACTGTCACTCCTGCTTCAGGGACCCAGTTCCTGGAGGGTAAGAAGAAGGAACTGCATTTCTGAGTTTTGATTAACTGGAGGCTCATCCTCGGGGTGCCACAAAATGAATATGCAGGATTTTCTGCGGCCCACCGTCCTGGCTGCCGGGCCTATCAGTGAGAGCACGGTGTTTATTTACTTTTCTCTGTGTTATTTTTATTCTAGTCCAGCTGCAGCTCAGTGCAGAAGATGTGGGGGAGGTGTATATAAAGGGCACCGAGACTGGCCAGTACTTGGCCATGGACACCGATGGCCTTTTATACGGCTCAGTAAGTATGAAGCTGACGCTCCTCCAGGCTCGGCCAAGGTTTGAGGCTTCCAGAAATCTTGTTACACTGAGTGATCCAAACTAAAAAGCATCAATTGGCCTCTGTTTGTTATTTTTTCCAGCTGTCTTTCCACTACCGTCTACCTTGCCTGAATTTAGATATGAACATAAAACAGTTTCTTCTGGTAGTCTCTCAAAATACCTGGACACACTATCATACAGATAAAAAGGAAACATTGACGGATTTGTTGGTAACCTGTCATCCACTCACCTCAGACTATCTAATCTTCCTAAGATGTTCCCTGAGCACATTCTGCCTGCTACAGGCTCCAGCTTGGGCAACACAGCAAGACTCCCTCCAAAAAAACAAACCAGAAAAAATAATCATTTCAGACTCTTGTAGTTTATACACCACGTATAAAACTGCAAAAATACCTATTATTCTACAAGGCTTACTGAAAAGAGTGAAAATTTTATTAACTACATTGAGCCTTCATCAAATGGCTGCTACTGCGTCTAAGTAGGTTCCCAAAGGCCATAAGATGACTGAGCCAAGTCAGGAAATGTAGTCACAAGGCTTCTTCAGTAGCAAAAATCCTCAAATCCTTCACGTTGCCTGCTTGTTCCTTCTCAGAGGTAAAGTTCTATACAGGTCTGACCCTGTGTATCTCAGTCTTTGTGAGAAAAGAACAGAAATCTGGTTCTGTCCCTGTTGGATCTTTGCTCAACTACGTAAGTGTAGGGAGAGCTGAAGCCAGTCAGTGAAGGGTTCGCAATTATTTCTAGATTTCAGGACTCTTTCTCTGCATCCTCCTAGCTGATAACCAAGGCTTGGCTAGAATTCATGAGTCAGTCCAAACTCCCTTCTTCCCTTTCATAAAGACGTCTTCCAAAAAGCAACCAATGAGGCAAGTTATATCCCGGGCTTCCTCTGCTTTGTGTCAAGTTGCCAAGTGAAGGGTGGGCTGGGAACAAGCTCTCCAGAAGCTGTGCTTATGGGCAAGGAGTGGGATTTAGTAGTTCCATTTTCTCCCACTGGCCACTAGGGGTCAGAAGATGGACTTATCAGAGTCGGAGGCAGCCTCTAGCCCACTGGTCAACAGGGACAACGTGAAGGGGTCTGGAGTACAGGCAGTGCCTGCTATGTAGGAAGTAGTGTATTGTTTTTTTTTTTTAAGGTAGTTCTTCCAATTGGTAACAACAAAAATCAATCAACCAACAATTCAATCTCAGATTCACAACTGAATCTCATGCCTCTGACGCTCTTGTCAAGTGACTTGACCACTGAGTCCTGATTAAAATGAGATGGTAACAGATAATGACTACTTCATAGAAGGCTTTGAGAGGGCTCAGGAAAAGGACACCCAGAACGCGCTCACCAGAGTGACTAGCACATCAGTGGCTACCTCAGCGGTGTCTCCAAATCACATCATCCGCTCGGGAATCTCTTACCCATACTATCTTAGGTTACATTGTTACAGTTCTATGGCTTTTTCTTCTTTAAATCAATTTTGATAATTATTATAACCTACTTTTATTTACATAAAAGTATTAATGGTACATGCCTATAATCCCAGCACTTGAGAGGTTGAGGAAGGAGGATTTGCATGAGTTCAAGCCAGTCTGGGCTACACAGTGAGTTCAGGACCAGCCTACACTACACAGTGAGGTGTGTGTGTATCTGGATCCTAGGCTGTCCCTCTCCCACGGTGGCCCTGGTCCCATCAGGATATTTCACCTGAATATATATGTATATGCTATGCCTAAGAATTATTATTTTCCTCACTAATACAGAATTTCTAAAGTAACTCAGAGCTCTGCCTTATGTTCTGAACAAATTCTAGATATCATTTTATCCTAACTTAAATGTTTTCATGCGTGTGTGTGTGTGTGTGTGTGTGTGTGTACTGAAAGGGCATATATATGTATCTTTAAAAATAACTTTGAAAGTCTGTAATCCAAAATATCAAGATAATTATGTTTGGGAGTGGTAAGAGCAATGATTTAACAATATTTAAGTGCCTTTCTGTATTTTCTAAATGTTTTACAGTGAGTGTATGTCACTCTTGTAATCGGAAAAAAGCTTACTAATTATAAAAGAAACCAACCACGACAATTAGTATGAATCAATGGCCGACCCACACGCCCCCAGCTTGTA
This sequence comes from Ctenodactylus gundi, assembly GCA_004027205.1. Taxonomy (NCBI): domain Eukaryota; kingdom Metazoa; phylum Chordata; class Mammalia; order Rodentia; family Ctenodactylidae; genus Ctenodactylus; species Ctenodactylus gundi. The sequence goes on along the minus strand of PVKB01002627.1, from coordinate 173,958 downwards.
CAAGTGCTGACAAGTCCCGGCCGAGGCTGCAGGCCTCTGAGCTGGCCTGCCGACTCAGCCAGTGACTCAGCCACTGTGTGCGTGTCGACTGCAGTGGAACAGAGGCATCAGGTGGGGAATGTGGCTGTCCTCACCTTAGTCACAGAACGCAGGCAGGATACCCACTCAGGAGCATCGCGGGGTAACGCAGGAGAGGGGTGAGCCACGTTGTCCTGAGCTGCCTCCTCCTAGCAGGCGACGTGTAATGACACTCACGTCTGGACCGAGCCCCTCTAGAGGCAGCAGAGTCATCCAATTAGATGCTATATTTATATCCCATCTTGTCCCAAAAGGGCCTGAAGCGTCTCACGCAGGTGTCACTTCACTAGACTATGGATGAGTAAGAAGCAGGATACTTCCTGTGACATAGTTCCTTACTAACAAAAGGCTAGGGTGTGGCTCGGGGGTAGAGCACTTGCCTAGCTTGTGTGAGGCCCTCAGTTCAATCCCTAGCACCACACACATACTTCAATTGCCTACGTATCTGTGTGGTGAGCTTTAGGATATTTTTTTCAATCTTATACAAAGTTATGATTTTTAAAAGTATAAATCTCTTTATAAGCAGCAAAAAAATTTATAAAAATGTTTCTGCACATTTTACATAAAAATTTTGTACCAACATTCATGTTCATAATACTGAGACAAAATCTTAATACTCTTAGTGAAATCAACAGGATGAATAGGAACATTAGGTTTCCTTTCTTTTTCCTTTTTTTTTTTGGTGGTACTGAGGACTGAGCCCAGGGCCTTCCCAATGAGACATATCCCTAGTCCCCCTTTCGGAGGTAGAATCTTTTGATTTTCTATTTTTGATTTGAAGTCATTAAGTTACCCAGGTAGGGTCTGAATTTACGATCTTTCTGCCTCAGCCTCCTAGAGGTGCTGGGGTTATAGGCCTGGACTATCAGGCCTGGCTTGGATTGTTTTTTTAAGTTTACAACTGAAAACCCCCACTCCATCACAGTCTGATGGTTTCCCATGTTTCTCCAGGGTCACCATCTATGGACCAGGCCTTCCTAGAGGAGCACAGTCCAGCCGGCCCTCAGGTGGTCAGCATCTAGTAGGTCTTTACCAGTGGAGGCTCTGAAGGTCTGAGAATTTACAGTCCAGGCAGGTGATGTTTAGGGATTATCACATGCTGGGCACCTTCAAACTCCTCATGATCATCCCTGTTATAGGTTCCCTCATTACTCAATTCTTCTGAATGTTGAAGTATAAGGGGCAACAGTAATCTTCACAAAATGAGCAAGGAACCCCATTTAAAGCCATTCCTTGCTGTATGTAATGGTACACACCTGTAATCCCAGTACTCTGGGAAACCGAAGCAGGAAGACTGCAAGTTTAAGCCCAGCCTGGGCAATTCAGCAACTTGGTAAGACCCTGTCTCTAAATAAATAAACAAACAAACAAACAAGATGGACTGGGGATACAGCTCAATGATAAGATCCTGGTTTAATCCTCAATACTCCCGCCCCCCAAGTTTCTCTCTAACCGCTGTACTCTCTTTTGGTTTTATCCCTTTAGCAGACACCAAATGAAGAATGCTTGTTCCTAGAAAGGCTGGAGGAAAATCATTACAACACCTACATATCCAAGAAGCACGCGGACAAGAACTGGTTCGTTGGCCTCAAGAAGAACGGAAGCTGTAAACGCGGTCCTCGGACTCACTACGGCCAGAAAGCAATCTTGTTCCTCCCCCTGCCAGTCTCCTCCGATTAGAGAACTCTGTTCTGCGTGTGGACCACTCCAGAGAAGCCTTGAGGGGTCCCCACCTGGTAGACCCCAATATGTTCCCTTGACCACTGGCTGCGCTAACCCCAGCCCACAGAGCCTGACTGTAAGCAATGCGCTCCTCAACATCCAGTTCACTTGTCTGCAGAGCAACTTTTACCCTGGCACAGTTCAGAACAGCGGGACCAAATTGCTTCTAAGGGCCAACTGGCTGGCCAGTGTGAGTCTGGCTGTGGGTGTTCAGTCACCTCCGGGCACCTGATGCAGGCTGAGCCTCTCAATGTAAATGGGGGGCCTGGTGGAGCATGCTGTGGGGTCTGCCAAGTAGGTCGCTAGTAACTGTGTCACACTTCCCGCTGCTGAGTGAACCCCAAGCATCTAGCATGACTGCCTTCCAATACCCCACAAATATTATCAGAGAAGCTGATAGGTTAGGGATCCACAGCAGGGGCCCGTGATAGACACAGGGACAGGAAAACTCCTCTTCCAGAACAGAAGGGATTTAAAATGGAAAGGGAGACTGCATTTTGGTGGACAGCTTAGATTCCAATGCATAGAAACTAAAGGCAGGGGGGCTCGGCCACAGGAAAGCAGCAGACCAAATTGCAGGCCGCTGACCTTCTCAAGGTGATGAGCAGCAGGAAGCCTCTGATGGGAATTCGGGGGTGGGGGGAGCATAAAGAGTGGCTCCTTTATAAAAGCAAGGACCTCTGAGGCATGTCTGAGGAGTAGCAGTGGAGAGAAAGGGCCCAGCTGACTGAGGAGTGACACCCTCTATAGAGGATGACTCGGGAAGCAAGGTCGCGAAGCAGACACCATCACTTGGGCCTCACTATCAGGAAGCACAGGCTGTGGGTCCCTTTCAGATGCCTACAGATCCTCTGGTTTGCGTGCAGCTTCTGATGCAGTGGAGCCATGCGTCCCAGGCCCTGCAGTGTGGCTGCTGCCTTCCCCTGCCATAACTTAAGGAGCAGATCCTAAAGAACACTGTTCAAATGGAGGTGGCTGACTTCCTGACCTCACCTGCCTCGGCCTTATACCCAGGCATATCCCTGACCTCAGGCAGCATCAACAGTCCTTATGCTTGTATTCCACAGCCTGGTTTTAAGGCACTTTGGCCCAGCGCCTATAAAACGCCGGTTTAGAAAATATACAAAAGGATATTTCGAAAAAAAGTTAAATCCTCACAAACAGCCTTTCCCAGGAGGCCATTTCTGTTACCGTTACTTGTATTAATACACTTCCTGCTTAAAGTAAAGTTGACCCAAGTGGCTAGCAAATTAGAAACACTATTCATCTCTGACATGTGATACTGATGCCCTGCAGAGCCCTTTAATAAGCCATTTAAATTGATGGTGAGACTGTATGTTTTAATCACATTTTAAAATATATAGCTTGAAGGTGGTTAAACTCATTAGCATTCAGCCACTAAGAATGATAATAGGGCATAATATATAAACTACTCAATACTCATACTACATTTACTCATGAGATTTTTCTTTGTCTTCTGCTATACTCTTCAAATTTTCTTTTGAAAATGGGGACTTTTAAGCAATGATATGAAAACTGTGGATAAAAACTGACAAGTGTTAGCTCATGTTTTACAAGGATTTGGAGTCACTATTAACTGAGAAATAATCCTTAGTAAATTGAACTGTCATATTTAGGATGGAAGACAAAATGATAATTTGAAAGTTCAAAGTGATAGTACAACTGAAGAATTGAAATAAGTTGACATTATGGTTAATAACATTGTTCTGGGTCTCGTACAGCAAAATTATTTCAAAACTTTGTTTTTTATTACTTGGATAAAACAATTCTATTTTATGTTGGTAAATCTTTGCAGGCAAGTTGGGGATATTTCCCCAACTGTGGCTTAACATCTCTTTAGCAAGAATGGTTGGCCAGTAAAAGAGTCTCACAGAGGATATGTAAGATATTTATAATGTTTCATAATTTTTATTGTGTGAGTCAAATTTAAGTATAACATTAGCCAAGAAAAATTAAATATCATTGTTAACAGATAAAAATGGAAGTCTGTGATTTCACTGATTGCAGTAGATTGTGACCTCAACAATCTTAGTCCAGGTGCCATGCATGCAGACTGTATGCCAGGCTCTGTGTGCTGGCGTCCTTACAGACCACCTCTGTCAATTTGCTGCTGTGTTCTCTCCCAGGACATTATATTTATGATGAAAGATGCTGGAAATCTATTTCTCTTAGTCACATAAAAACACAAACATCATAGATTACTGCTGAATCAATACCAAGTCTCAAACACCTAAGATTTAGAAGTTTAGCAATCCCTAACGCAAGATGAACTCCTAAGGCAGTGGCAGGGCATATAGCAAGGTCATCCCAACTTATCCAACCTTATAACTACGTCAGCTTCGCGGGGAGTGCTCCCAAATCAGAAAGACAGTCCATTAGATCTGGAAAGAAGTAGTAGGCATTTTCCCTGCACTGTTTTTGTGAACATTAACCATAGGCCCATTCCCAATTTACTCTGTCTTCTTGTGAGCAAGAAATCTTCCAGCCTGTCCAGTTCCTCTCTTTGGACTCATTTCCAGGTCCTTTGTCATGAGCTGCCTGACCCCATACGAAGCATCAGGAACACAGGATTTCTAAGCGTTGCCAATGCACTGAAGGCGGAGACGGCTGGCTAACAATATGTATAATAAACTGAGTGATGCCTCAGCTGTCTCTGAAGATGAAGTCCTTGCTCTGTATCAGAAGCAACAAAGCCCCTGTCCTCAGCCTTGCAAAATACTCTGCTCAACCGGCCAGGCTCCGGGCTGCTGGGCAGGCCTCTGAGGAAGGTGACACTTGTCACCTAACACATACTCCCCTGTTGGGCAGTGTCTCTAAGTTTCTGTGGGCCACGGCGCCTCGTCTTTCTGGCAAAGGACTTCCTAGCACCTGAGTCACAGATGTATAGCGGTCCACACCCACCTTGCTGCCAGACGTGACACACGAAGCTAAAGGCTATTGGGACAATCCAAGACAAAAACATTTTTCATTTTGTTTGGAAACATAAGGCAATACTGATTTTTTTTAGATTTCTGGAAGAGAAATACGTTCAAGAAATGTATCCCCTCAGGAACCACTGAGAACTAAGTTGGAACTTTTTCTTCACACGAGACTATGCTACCATGGCTAGGCTGACTGGGTTTTGCTTAGACAAAGAAACTGTGGAAAAGAAATATTTAAGGATTTATTTATAGTTTTACCATCAAAAAGTTGTATCTCTTCATCTCAAGAGCCCTAGTGCAGGCCTCTAGATTTCACTGATTTTTCTAAATTATCTCACATAACAATGTTACCTTAAGTTAACTTCTAAATCTTATGACTTCTTATTCTTAGGAGGAAGTACACTGTTGCTCAGAACATAAGGTAGAAATCGATTGATCTCTCTCTCTCTCTCTCTCTCTCTCTCTCTCTCTCAATAAGCACAAGCACCACCCATACGGAAAGTTGGGCCATACACTCACAGTACGAATTATATCCCTAACCAAGCCCCCTTTTCCTTCTGGAGTGCCTGAAGCAGGCCTTTTCTACTTTTTGAAGTAGCTTAAATTCCAAACTACCATATACCTACCCTTATGCATACACACAACAAAAAGAAAATATATGACATACTTTGATCCATTATATTCCACTAAAAAGTACTGGTCAGATATCACTTAAATCAGGTATCAACACTAAAGAACCACAAAATGCTGGCTTAAAGCAACTGCCATGCTTCCCAAAGATGGAGAGAACCACTTAGGCTCCTGTGTTGTGACTTCAGTGTTTACAAGGACACGACTCATTCTTGAATAAACAAGACAAGGGGACATCTTGTTAGCCAGGCACCATCTGTTCTGAAGCTCAGCAAACCCTCTTCATTGCATTCGCTACTAATCACACAAAACAAAGGTACCACAATGATCCCAGAGGCCCCCACTGCAGCCTCCAGGGCTGAGCGAGTTTCCAGTCTTGTGAGCCTGGGGGACTTGGACTCTCCCCCTCCTTTGGGATTCTCACCACTCTGGGTCGTGTCATTCCCACCCTAACTCCCACATCTTCCGCCATCACTTTCTTGCTCCCTCCCTCAACTCTTACTACAGAACCATTACTAAGAAAGACACTAAAGTAGACTGAGTCAGGAAAAGGCTTTAAGCCTAGGGTCCCCGATCATCCTCCCCAAACTCCATCACTTTCTAGAAATTACCCTCTCACCTCTTACATAAAAGGAAAAATACCCCAGTCATAAGATAAGCACCACTGCTGTTCAACTGCAGCTTACATGAGGATTTAACAATTCCCATCTTTACAGAGCCAACTAAAAAGGCAATTCTGCATCCTAAGTTTTCAGGGGTGTCGGGTAGCAAAGAACAGGTCTCGTAGGGGAGGAACTGACCACAAAAAGAAATCGATGAATGAAGTCATCACTTTTGCACCTGTGTGCTGCTACTGTGTTGCTAATATGGAAATGCTGTCTTATCAAACATAAATGTGCCTTCATCTGCACTTTCACAAATTAATTGGAAAATTTTAGGTACAATATAACAGTGTAGGAATACTGAAACTCAACTGAGCAGCAGACATGTTCCCCATTTGAAAAACACCAGGAACAGCTGGGTGCAGCGGTGCATACCTGCAATCCCAGCTACTCATGAGGCTGAGGGAGAAGAAGAGGGAGCATAGGCCCAGCCTTGGCAATTCAGTGAGACCTTGTCTCAAAACAAGATACAAGGTCCGAGAAGGCAGCTCAATGGTAGAATGCCGACCAGCATGCAAGATCCCTGGGATGCTGTCCCCAGTGCCACAAATAACGAAAAAAATAGGGATGTTAACATATAATCATGGCTGGTTAAAAGTGGGATTCCCCCCCTTCCCTAAAGTTCTTCCTTCATTCCCAGAAAAAGACTCTCTTTGCCATTTTATGTACAACTTACTTGAAAATCTGGTCAGAGAGCTCAGAGCCAGGGAGCCTGACATCAGGCACTCCCAGCCCCAGTGGTCCCACCAACGGGAGAACTGCACTAAATGACTGTTGGAATCTTCTGCAACACTGGACCCACTTTGCAGCTGACATATTGACCATGACATAGTACACCGCTAGCTTTCCACCCTAGTTATAAAATTAAAGAGAAAAACGAGGTCACACACAGCCTGAAGCCAGAGATGGGTTTGCTTTATAAAATGCACATATTGTAGGATCTAGCTGTGGGGTCTTCTGATGGGTCTGAGAATGTCTGTGACATGAGAAGGAGGTTAGCTCCCAAGCGATTCCCTTCTCTCTCAGCAACCCCCACTCCCCCCACCCCACCCCATTTCTCAGGCTTAATTTACACACTTGGCATCTAAACACCAGCATCTGCTTTATGACATAAACAAGCAAAACCTTCACCTGTCTTTGAGGTGCTTTTCTATCAGCAGTAATGAAGGGTTGGCTACACCTTACTTGGAACTGTGCTCAATTTCAAGATTTAGTTCACTGGGCCCAGTTGTGTGGGGATGTGGACATAGGCAATTTGTATAAATCATCACAGAAACATATTTCATTGTGATTGCCACATCTCATGCTTTCCTGTTATAGGAAAGCAAATTTTTTTTAGACCTAGAAATATACAAAAGCATGATGTTAAATGATCTCACTGATACTCTTCTTCAGAATCTTTAGTCCTCAGAATAGGTCACAGGAATACTGTTACATACAAATTTCTTCTGTGTGGGTTAGAAAAAAAGGACTGTTCAGAGCCTAGGAATATGAACTGTTTTAGAGTTAGTGATGTCCTGTGGAAATAAACAGGAAAAGCCTATGGCATTCTCAAAATAGCACACCTGAATTAGGAGCAGTGCTGCTGACCTGGGAAAGGGTCTCTGACTGGCCAGACTATTTCTGATACTATAAGATAAAACAGCAAATCTGTGAGGGTTGTAGAGAAGGAAATTGGCTTCTACGTCTTTGGTGCTACTAGAATCTGACATATTTAATTGGGGTGAAGAAGAGAAATGAGTTTTAGGATTGCTTGACAATGTGTAACTCCCAAGAAAGTCAAACATCTGGAAAGAGTCTGATGGGGCAGTAGCCACCCGAGCCACTTCTCAGAAATGAACAACAGCAGCAAGTTGAGAATGAAGCAGCTTTCCCTTAATTCCCAACTAAATCATCCACCCATTAGACATTTATTAATGCCACTATGTTAGGAAGGAGAGAGTAACCACTCCAATAACTTGAATTAAAAACGTTAAAGGGATTGACTGCTAAGAGGGACAAAGAGATTTCTAAAGAATAATGAAATAGCAGGTATGGGGAGCAGCTCCCATCACTAAGGCTGAGGAGAGTCTTCCAAGAAGCAACAAACGTGCAAGGTACCCTCTCAAGAATGAGATGCAGCCCATACGGGAAAAGATGAGGCTGTGGCCCAATGGATGGTGAAGAATCACTTGGAAGCTCTTCAGGGAGCTTTCTACCAGATCACTGGTGAAAGTCTTACATGCAACTAGGTGGGTGGCAACAAACTCACTAGGGGTTTTCTCCCACAAGAAGCTGCTCTTGGGAGTGAGAAAGCTAGCCCAAGAACCCAACGGACCAGACCCCTTCTTTTAGAATAAGAATACAGGTCCTCAAATCGGTACTGGTCCATGGCCTTGGAAGCCCGGGCTGCTGGGTATGACCATTGGAGAGATTATGTCAACTTGAGGCAATCAGGAACCACTCCTGGGTTAGGGTTTAGGAACCACAGCTAGATGAGGCAATTAGGAACCAGCCTGGATTAGAGTATGAGTCATCTGTGGACCAGCTAATGAGGGAAGAACACCCACTCAGATGTGAGAGCCCCAACTGGGAACTTGAACTGTATAAAAGGAAGGAAGAAGAAAGATTGTTACAGCTTTTTCCTCTGGGGAAGAGACTGGACTGGATGGGACTTGGCTTCCTGTTTAAGATGTGAGAAGCTGCCTCCACCTCGGCCTCTGCTATGTACTTCCATTGCTGCTGGCTGCCCCTGAGTGGACTGTGGCCTTCTGAAACTGTGAGCCAAAATAAACCTTTCCTCCCTTAAACTTGTGGGTTTTGGATACTGAGTCACAGCAACGAGAAAGTAAGACACAGGGCAAACAAGCAGCCTGGAGAGCTGTGAAGGAAGCTCTGCCTCCTGTCAGTATGCTCCTGTTAGGTTCTAACGCCCTGCTGATTTGAAGGGAGGCAGAGCTTCACTCCCGACTCCCCATTCACCTCCTCCTGCTGCTCACCATTTCAAAGATATTCTCCTACAGCTTAGTGATGAATGAGTAACCCCCCTCATCCTCCGGTCCTGGGAAGAATGGTCTTCAACTAAACCAGCCCCTGGTGCCAAAAATGTTGGGCACTACTGTCTTAGAGTTTCCCTCCAGTGCCCTCTACTGACAAGCCCTATGCCATACCTGCAGCTGTGGAAGAAATGTTAACAGCCCAGGAGTGGTGGCTCCTACCTGTAATCCCAGTACTCTGGGAGGGTGAGGTAGGAGGAATCAAAAGTTCAAGCCCAGCAGGGACAATAAAGTGACTTAATGAGACCTCGTCTACATAAAAGGAGGGAGGACCTGGGGATGCAGCTCAGGTGAATGCCCTGGATTCAATCCCCAGTACATTCTACAAAAATAGCAAAAAAATAATCGAAGCTAGGCCCAGTGATGCAGGCCTATAATCCCAGCAGTTTGGGAGGCTGAGACAGGAGGATGCAAGTTGGAGCCCAGCCTAGGCAACCTAGCAACTTACTGAAACTGTGTCAAAGTCAAAACTAAAAAATGGCCTTGGGATATAGCTCGGTGAGAAAGCCCTGGACTCAATCCCCAGAACCAAAAACAAAAATACTTAGTAATGATAATAGAAACGTTTATTGGGTCCAGCCTAATACCACAAAGCAAGGCAAAGAAGAGTGGATTAGGAGAAGAAGGGCAATAAACTGGCAACTGGCACAGCCGTGGCTTAGCTACTCCATTCAAATATGACAGGGCGGTCTCTCCTCTTCAATAGCTTATTATAGCAGCAGAGATGATCTTCACATGAAAGTGTTCATTTTTGGTTTTGGTCCCTTTGAAGGATGCTACTGTCTCTCCAAGACCTCGGGGCCTCTCAGATGAGCCCATGTTTGTTTATGGTGTTGTCTTTACCTTTGGTTAGTTACGCCCTAATTTAGATCAACCCAAAACAATGTAATATACACGTACAGAAGAAGATGCTTTTAAACCCAGACTGCCACTGATGGAATCCTGGCCCCTCCAGTTACTGACTTGGTCACTTTGGGCAAATTCTTAAATCCATCTGTGCTTCTATCTCTTCCTCAGGTAAATGAGGATACAAACTTTATCAACCTCACAGGGTATTTGGGGAGATGAAGTAAGATGAAGTTTTGCAAGTATTTTGCAACACAATGTCTAGAATCCAATTCAGATTAAATAAACTTTTGATATTTTTATAATAAATAGAATTATACTTGCAGGATACAGCTAAAAATAATCTTTTGGATTCTCTATTTAGAAGTCCAAGGGATCAATTTTAGGAGTCCATGTTTAAAGAACTCCTACTACAGGCAAACCATATGAAAAATATATGAAAATCATAGTTGGTCCCAAGTAGGTTGAGCTAGTAAGTCTTCTCTTAGCGAATTCTATCTCATTCTAGATGCTGCCTTCAAATGAAGTTTTATAAAGTAAACCAGAAGGAAAGAAAGAAAGAAACTAAGTGGAGGATAACTGATGAATAATAAAGAGCCTGGAAAACATACAAAAAAAAAATAAAACAACGAAACCACGTTTGTCTAATGAAGAGAAAATTGAAGAGGATCTGGAGCTCTTACTCTTCTTAGATAGTTCAAGTGCTGCTTTGTTTTGCTTGCTCTGGTGCTCTAAGTGAATACAGGTACTTGGAATGTGAGAAGGAAGTGGGATCTGGCTTAGCATAGAGGAAAAAAATGCACACTGACAATACTAAAGTTATTCCACCCATAAAATGCACATCTCAGGTAGTGACAGACATCTGTTAATCCTGGTAATCCTGGACATTTTCACAGAGACCCTGCAGAGACACCAAGTGCAAACTCTGTCATGTGTCTCCCTGATTTCTCTTCAGGAATTACCTACCAGCTGCTGTGAGCAGGACCTGCAGGCAGGCCTCAGATCCTGGCATCCCCAGGAGTGGCTGCGATGACAACAGCTGCCATCCCCAGGGCACACGCTTCCTGAGTCAGTCAGAAAGGCTGTGCTCGCTTTGGACAGCTCCAAGGGCTGGTCCAGTTTCAGCACACGCACGCTCACGCTCACACACACACACACACACACACATCAGTGTGTGCAGGGCCTCCTCTGACACTGCCTCCACTGCTCCCTCTGCCCTGCCCTGCCCTACTTCCTTCCTCCCCAAGATGCTCTGAGGGCACTCCCTAACTGACTTCCTGCCGCTCGCCAGGGAGCCTCATCTCATTATCATCTCTGATAATACCTGTCCCGGATGCTGTTAATGCTGTGAGCAAGGTAACAGCAAAGCTCCATGATCCTACTAAGTCTTCAGGCACCTGCTGGTGAATGCCCTGTATCTATGCTGCCATGTGCAACCCATAGGGATGATTGCAAGAAAATTTCCACCCCCTTCCTGTTCACCTGGTCTATGACATGACGTGGGGAGGGACTTTTTTTAGTCATTAGACTGTTCATTCAATCGCTGGCCCAGTTTTCAAACAAATACTTACTGAGTCCCAAACAGGCACCAGGCTGGACAGTTACAGCTCTTTTCTGGAGATTACATTCCAGTAGGGGAAAGACACACCAGCGCTGCTGCTGTACTGCGCATTTCAGCCATCTTCACAGAGCTGCCAAGAGGGTCGTTCCCCACAGTCTTGTTCAAGTAAAGTAGAGTCATAGTTTTACATGTACATCGTATTATGGTAACTTAAAATGTTGACAAAAGATATGAATTAGTAGTCATACTACACCGATTTCTTTTTTTCAGAACAAGAGATTGAACCCCACGGCCTTCACACTGAGCTACAGTTGTACTCCTTTTTATTTTCATTTTTTAAAAATTTTGAGACAAGACCTTATTAAGTTGTTAAATTGCCCACGCTGGGCTCCTGCATAAGGCTAATACTCCTGCCTCAGCCTTCCTGGATAATGAGATAATAGGCAATTAAAGGTATTCACATTCAATTCTATGAAGATTTTTTTGAATATACATTAATGTAAACACAGAACCTATTATGAAATGAATATCTGCATATCATCTGTCCCACATATGTGTACCATACTTCTGGAAACAGTTTATACAAAAGGTCACAGAGAGAATAAAATTATAGATGTAACAGGTGCTTACAAAGAAGTATCCAGTGAACTGAGATCATAAAATAGGGGAATTTAACTTACTCAAAAGATTTCCTGAGGAAGCATACGGACATGTGAAGGAAGAGTAAGAGTGGCTGAGAGATGAGGTGGGCCTGTGAAGAACATTCCAGACAGGGGCAGCACGGGCCTTCCCGTGGCAGGACCCAGCACAATGCCAGTGATGCTCCCCTGGAGGAGGCGAGGGTTAGAGCAGCACAGCAGGGACTAAGCCAGCGGGAGCGGAGGCCAACAGCAGAATGGGACGCTGGGCAGACTCCACAACATCTGTAGATAACCCAGTGGACGCGATACATGCATAATCATTGTCTCTCCGCACACAGCTGAACTATAACACTTCTCTAGACCCTCTGCCAAAGAACACAAATAATCAGTATCAGCATTGCATGTATCTGGCCCGAGTTCAAATGGGAGAGTCTGAGAAATGTATTCCAGACTCAAACTCCTGGGGCTGAGCTGACATTTGCTAAATATTTAGATCTTTCATTGAGGCTTTTATTCATTCTCTCCAGCAGGTGGAGTACAGGAAAATGTTTTTTTGTTCCCACAAATTCCTGATACCCCAAAGGAAAAGAGCAAGGTTTGCCAACAGAGTCCAGGGTGAGGCGCGAACAGGGAAGCAGCGATTATGTATTTATGCTCGTTCACGTTGAAAACATCAAGTAATTAGGTCTCAGTGTTATGCTTCCAGAGATCTGGAATGTGATGTTTCTCTCCAAGTTTGGGTAGCTATGTTACTAATCAGTCCAAAGACAAATGAAGCAGCTTAAAAAGAAGCACACAACCCAAACCCACATTCTTCATGAGGCAGAAACAGAAAGGCAACTTGGAAACTCTTCAGAGATGGGACTGGTTTTCTACTCAGGAAGAAGTGGCTAGCTGGAGATGTCTTAATCTGGATATGAAAATAAATAACAAAGATCTATTTATACAGATTTGGGAAAGAAAACTCAACAGCCTACATCACTTCAGAAACTAGCTTTAAGTCCTAAGGTCAAATACTGACCACAGGGAAGGAACAAAGAAATCAAAGGGACCGAATGTGAATAGAGACAGAATATTTTTGGTATTCTGAATTCTGTAAGGAATCCAATCGATTCTTTGTGAGGACCACTCTGAGGTGATGCATTCCTTCTTCTAAAAGGATGGAGATGTGCCTCTCTGACAACAGAAGGTCAGTTCCTGAATCCCTGCTGTGGAGGAGGGCTGCAAAAGCCAGCAGAGAACCACAAAGAAGAAAAGGTGCTGCAGAAAGGGTCACAACTCAGCGAAAAATGTGACACACAGACAAATCATTAGAATGTCGTGGTGAAGAGTGCTGAAAGAAATGCGTACAGGATGCTACAGGAACCCAGGCGGGAGGAACAATGCTTCTCGGCAGAGTTAGGGAACCAACTGTATCAGAAAAGATGCGGAGATGGTATGGTTTGGGTGTTTGTGGGGTCCTCAAACACAGATGTTGAAATCCAACCACCAATGTGACAGTGTTGGGAAGTGAGGCCTGCAGGAGATGACTAGGCCATGTGGGCTCTTATTAAAAGGTCTTATTTAAAAAAGAGAGAGAGAGAGCCCAGAGAGCTCTCTTGTCTGATCCCTCATGTAAGGACACATGAGAAAGTGCTGGAGGCAGTAAAAGGATGGAGCAGAAAAACAGGTTGTTTACTGGCTGAGAGATAAGGCTGACCTCAATCTGTAGTATGAAGAAGGTCTCCTGCCAAGCATCACGAACACTGACTTGTCTGCAAGATGTGCACTGCAGGTTTCTATCTACCTTGTTTAGGAACCGCTATCCTTAGAAACAAACATAAAAAATGGTCCATGGCATCCCTGGCAATACCAAGTGAAAGTAACACAAACCTCTCTGAACATTCAACCCCCAAATCACGTCTCCTACATCTCTAGTCTCTAGCTCATAATTCAAAAGCTACTTACGAAAATTTAAATGGGAGTCAAGGGACAATGAGAGCGCTGCTGAGGACACAAGAACTCCAGAGAGTGGGATAACCGGCAGTTGACTGGATGTACACATCATACAACAATATCCATAAATGATCGACTACATTTTTCAAAAGAGACCTAAAATGTGAGAAACGTAAAGGTTATCACAAACAACAGGAAGACTGGCAGATTTAATTCAGAAAGAAACCAAGGAGATCTTCAAACAAGAAATAACAATACTGAATTAAAAATCTACCCAGAAATGGCAAAGGCCGAAAGTAGTTATATGGTCTCCTCACAGATAACAATGATAAAAGATACAAAACACAGAACAAATCAGCTCACTAGAAAACAACTGAAATATCCTAGAGTCAAACTCAAATCAAACAGAAGCAGCGCTTAATCTCAAAAACTGCCACAGGACAAGAATTTAGCATTCATGTCTTCCTGGCCCAGGATGACGCCCAATTCTCACAGCGATAGCCATTAAAAGTAACAATGGAAAAATCATAAACTTGCCAGCTGATGATGCCAGAGATGAGAGTTCAAGGCTGAAAAAGTAGCAAGAAGTCTACAGGAAAAGTACTGGCAACAGAGAAACCACTGAAGGAGTATACATGTGAGTATAAACTGTCCAAATCCCTGGTCAGAGGCTAACCTACACCGGTGTGGTAGGAGGCCCCAGTGAATCTGGTGCAAAGGCGAACAGAAAAAGAAAGAAACCTTCTCTTCAATAAACGAATTACATGAATTCCCTGTCTTTTTTTTTGTTTTTGCTTTTTTGTTTTCTAAAGTGAATTTCCCAAACACACACAGGTCAGGTGGCAGAAAACTGAACTTTAGAGGAATGTTAGAGAGAGCTCAAAATCTGCCAAACAGGTAGAGAGCAGAAGAGGAGACCCCAGAAAGCAAGAAAATCACAAGAAGTATCTTCTATTTCTGTTGAAATCCCAGCTAATCCTTAAATGGCATATGCTATGGTTTGGATATGGAGTGTCCCCCACAGGCCTCATGTATATGAGACTATGTGCTGTTGGGAAGTGGGGCCTGGCTGGAAGGGCCAAGTGTTACTTATTCGTTACTGGGACAGAACACTGTACATCTCCAATTTAAGAGAGGAGTGTTTTATTTCACTCACCCTTTCAGAAGGTCTCAGTCTGTTCAAGGCCAGCCAGTAGGGGTGGAAGCATATGGCAGACACCGGAGAGCTGCTCTCCACATGGCAGCCAGAAACCCAAGTGAAACGGGAGCACACTGATGTCTGAAGACCCAGGCAAGGCTAGAGCTCCACTGGGAAGAATCCGTCACACTGTTTCTCTCTCTTCTTTAATTACTTCAAGCTGCCAGCTGGGCCCCCACACCCAGGGTAGGTTTCCATCCCTCACTATCCTGACCCACAAGTCAGCAGCAAACTCCTGAAAGCTCTGCCCCGAGCACCCCCCAGTCTCAACAAATTGAAATAATCTTCCTAGGTCAAACCCCAAGCACCTGCCCGTTCCAGCCAGGCCTACCTCCCAATAACGTACTGTTCCACAGTTATTCACTACATCCAAATATATGAGATTCCTGAGGGACACCCTAGATCCAAACCATTTCATGGCAGATTCTTGGGGCCTGCCAGAGCTTTCAGGTGTATGCTGTTGACTTTTAGGCCGGGAGTGAAGGAGGGGCACCAGATGATCCAGAGGAAATGGCAGCAGGAACGGAGTAAAGGAAAAAGAAACACTGTTACAGATTCCTCCCAGGAAAGCTCTGGCCTTCCCTGAGTCTCCAGACACCAGCTCACACCTCAGTCTCCTGGCTTCTGCCTCACTGGGCTTCGGCCTTAAACACCTTGAGCAGCTCTCCGGCCTCCACCATGTGTTTCCACCATTGCCAGCTGGCTGGGAACAGACTGTACAATTCCTTCTGAACTGTGAACTAAATAAACCTTCCTTCCCTTACATTGTGAATGTGGCTCATTTTGTCCCAGCAATAAATAAATAATTAAGACAGCACAGAAACAGAGAAACCCCCAAAAAGGTCAGGCCGGGCTAAAAACAAAAACAAACAAGAAGAACAAAAGAAGCCAGCATTGGGAAGAATAATATAAGCACAGAGACATCAGCTATGATGTATTGTAAGGGCAAAAAAAATTGCAGTTGAAGATCAAACAAGTTAATTGCCTACTAGATTAAAAACCTACATTAATAATCCTCAAAAGAATACAACAAAATCGAGAGTTGCTGCTGGGTATTATCTGCAAGACCTAACTTTCAGCCAAAAATTACTGGACATACAAAATCACACTGAAGGGTGCTCTATACTCAAGGAGCCAATGGAACTGACTCTGAGTGGCTCCAGGTATCACATTAGCAGGCAATATCTTTAAAGAAGTTACTATAGATATAAATATGTTCCAAAAATTTAAGGAAAACACAGAATCATTTTGAATGAGTGACCTGGAACTCACAGTGCAGAAATGCAAACTAAAAAAATAGCACCATCCTAAAAAGAAAAACCTAGGACTATTAAAAAAAAAAAACTTTTATTTAAAAAGTTAAGAAGATGGGCTCCACCAAATACTGAGGATGACAGAGGAATCAGTCATCATGGAGACAGAATGCTAGAATGGCCGAATACAAAACAGAAGAGGTAACGAAGGCAGCCGTGGTGCGGATGTCTACGCTCCTGCGCTGCATAAGGCTGACGCAGAGTACTGCAAGTGTGAGCCTAGCCTGGATAACTCAATGACTTGGTAAGGCCCTGTCTCAAAACAAACCAAAACAATAACAAAAAACAACAGGATTGGGAGATAACTCAATGTGAAGGACCTGAGTTCAATACTCAGTACCAAAAACAAAAATAAAAGAATAAAAAAATGAAGTTTTCAAAACTTGGGACAACAATATCGAAATGTTTAATACACATGTAACTGGAATTACAGAGGAAAAGGAGAAGGATGACATACTACATATGTGTACAAAATACTAAGCTCCTGATAATCATTATGTAGTGCATATTTATACATATATGGGAAAAAAGAAAGAGATGGAGCCCGGTCAGAAGGGGCAGGTCACGAGAGCTTGACCTGGAAGGACCAGTGAGAGCTCTGCCCTGCTTCACTCACTCAGATTCCCATCTGCCATGCTGTGAGTAGCTTTTCTCTGGTTCGGCTTCCAGCATGTGCTGCCATCAGAGCTGGCCATCCATGAATGGATGGAGACCTACCTGATCCGTGAGCTATAACGAACTTTTCCTCCCTGAAGTGGTGGATGCTGGGTATGCTGTCCCAGCAATGAGTAGGTAGCTAAAACAGGGCCCAAGGACACTTTTAGGGGTGGTAAGATGTTCTGCACATTCTGGGTGTGCTAGCGCTTTCTAGGTGTGTTCCTTTCATCCCTACTCACCTATGGAGCTGGACCTGGTGGCACAGTTCTGTGATTCTAATTCTGGGAGGCTGAGACAGGAAGATAAAAGGTATCCAGATTGAGCCCAATCTGGGCAATTTATTAAGACCCTGCCTCAGATGAACAACAGCGTAGGGTGAAGGCCTAGCATTCAATCCCCAGCACCACAAGCACACACACGCACAAAACACTTGTCTAATATAAATGAGTATGAGTAAATCATATCTAATACTTTGTTTTAAAAAAGTGAATGATAAAATATATTTCTCCATTAACATTTCCTGACATACGGGTTAAAAATATCATAATGATAAAACCTGAAGACGAGATGTGTGAACAGGAAAACAGGTCTGAAGAAGGAGACGGGTGGGATCAACACCAGAGAGCCATCGGAAGGGCAGACGTGATCAAAGCACAATCCATGCATGTGTGGAAATGCCGCAGCAGAGCCATGGGTTTGTATAATTAATACGAGTCAATATTTGTAATAGTCTTAAAAGATAAAAGAAAAGGAAAAACAGACCTGAAGAAATCAACCAGAATGTGACCTAACAGATAATGAGAGATACAGAGGCCCAGAGAGAGAGGGGGACGTGGGGAGACAGGGATCCTAAGGTGCCGCCAGCCCATGGAGCCTCACGCAGTATCTAAAACCACGTCCACACAGGCAAGCAGAAGGTCCGAGAACGTCGCAGAGAATCTCTTGAAAACACACAGCGCGAGGTAGTTACCTAGAAGGTGGCCTTTCTAGTGGCAGTGGGCCTTCCAACACTGGAAGAGTAGCCAGGAGAAACAGCAATCTGCAAACAGCTGCAAGAAAATCATCACCACCCGCCCCCACTTCGGTACCTCGTGAGCAGCCGTCGGCCATTTCTGAACTTCTGGTTTTTAGCATCCTCATTGCCTCTTGGCTCCAAGTTCATCAAAATACGTCTAGTCTCTTAGGCTATTAAGGGATTTTACTTAAAGTAAACAGTGTTAATACACTCAGGGTGTTAATGACCTAATATGGAGGACTGCCAGGGTTGGCCTAAGGCACTTTTATTATGATATTACTAAAATATGCACAAATATATAAAATTAGGTATAAAGGTATAAACCTTTTATGCTTATATTTCTTACACAACTATTAAACTTAAGCAAATGCAGAACTATACATGGGATTTATTAATAAATTAAAAACAAAATTACAATGTTAATAAAATCTAAAATAATGACAAAATAACCTGACAGGATGTAGTACGCATTCATCTATGGAGGCATTTGGGTTGTTTCTGCAGATCAAACGCCAGGCTCTTGGGCACCTGGAGTCATATTATCCAGCTGTGCGTCCTCCGTGCTCCGTGGGAGGCCAGCACAGAGGCTCTGCAGGGCGGCTCTGGGGCCAGACCTGCGTGCGTGGTGGGATAGAACGACCCCAACTCCTAGAAAATGGGGAAGCCAGAGCACCTCCGCGTGGAGCTGCAGTTAAGATGTGGCCTATGCTAACCCCTGTTACTCAGAGGTGTTGGGAATTAAACCCAGAGCTTTGTCCTCACCAAGCAAATACCCTACCACTGAGCCACACCCCAGGGGCTTTTCCCTTATTTTGAACAGCGGCGATTCAGTGTAATGAATCCCAAGACACAATATCCTCCAAAAATTTCCATTTGAGGAAGAAGTCCTGATGAACTCAAGACCCACAAAGCTGGCTCCGTACTACACCCTTCACGTGCAATGAAATCAGCAGCAAGCACCAGGCCTTCAGGCTTGGGTGTATCTGCAAGGAAGCCCTTGCCTAAGGGGTCACACCAGGTCTGAGTTTCTGTTCCCGTGACAGGTTGCCATGGGCTTTTCCTGGATCCCGGTGTGAGAACAAACCTGGGAACAGGAGTACAGCTGAACAGTGGCACAAGGGATCCAGAGTAAGTGTATGGGCCTCGCAAAAGCTTCTCTCCACAGATACCACACAGACACTTAGCAATGTATCTGCGGACGACGACTGCAGAAATGTAGATTATATTATACATACAAACAACTCCTTTTAACACTAATGTTCTGCTGACTCTAGTTTTATATTCCACACATGCACACACACACACACACATACATATACACTCTGCTCTTAGGTTGAACAGCTTCCTAGAAATGAAGGATTTTAAATCCTTCACTTACTTGGAGTGAGAACGTAAGGCTTGGTAGAAGGCTATGGCAAGGTGTGAGTAAAAGGAAGGGTTTGCTACAGTTCAGAGACAAAAATTGCTTATGAATATTCAAAAACTTCACCAGGGGAACTAGGTGCAGTGACACACACGTACAATCTCATCTCTCTAGAAAGCTGAGGCAGGAGGATCCTGAATTCAAGCACCACTTGAGCAATTTAGTGACTTAGCAAAACCCCAGCTTAGGCTGGGGATATAGCTCAGTGGTGAAAACAATAGCCTAGCGTGTGTGAGGTCCTGGGTTTAATTCTCCCGTACCACCTAAGCCGGGAGTGTGGTGCACACCCATAATCTCAACACTCTAAAAGCTGAAGCAGGAAGATTACCATAGACCGTGTCACAAAATAATAATAATAATAATGAAGGGGTGGTTATGGAGCTCATTGTGAAGGCTCTGCATTCAATCTCCAATACTTAAAGAAAAAAAAAAAACAGTATGTATTCAGACGGGAAAACTCAGTTTAACAGAAAAATCATCTTACAATTTTAGTTTTTATTGAGATAGTAATTTATGATAACAAAAGCCTATACTGAACTTCGACCTTTATGATGTTTATCAAGGGAAATTTAATAGGTAAAACAGCAACCACGGCCGGGTTTGGCTCTGAGCGGAGCTCCGGTCACACACACAGGGCCTGGCTCCCAGCCCAGCTCTGCAAAACAAGCAGTGACCCTACCTGTAATGACTTCAGCTCCCCCTGTGTACAAAGACGCTACTGAGGAATCAACTATAGATAGCAGTTAATTAAAGAAAGTCTATAAAGTCCTTTATCACTAAGGTATGTCCTTTCTTAGACTTTTATAGCTCAGAATGGGCATACCACAATTATTCTAAAGGGATGAGGAGATAAGCAGCATCTTGCTAGGCTCACATGATGCTACAAATAAAGTCCACCCTGCAGGGTGTGAGTTCCTCTCTGTGTGGTCCTTTTTCCTGCTATCCTTCAGTCTTCCAACAGCCTGGCGAACTCAGGTGACATGAAGCAAAGGCCAGATGAAGAATCTCACGGGAGGCACTTGCCAAAGACCATTTCCAGACGTCAGCAGACCATGACCCCTTGTCCTGAGACAGGGCACACTCACAAGAATGGCCCCACCGACAGCCTTGGCCCCTTACCAAGTACCCCTGCCCTGTAACCTCGGGGTGACGTCTGCCTCCTCTCAGGGAACTGAAGTAGATGATGAATAAAAAAAAGAAAAAAAGATTCGTGGAACTCTTCAAACCTTTTAAGAATACAAAGAACAATGACTAGATCCAGACAAAAGAGCAGGTTCTTAGAAACTAGAATTTCCCTTCCTTTGCCAGTTTAAATTAAAAAGTAGAGGTGGTAAAAGAAGTAGGAATTCAAATACTTATGCACCACCGTACACAGCGGCATTATTCACAATGACCAAAAGTCAATATAAGCCAAATGTCTGTCAGTGGATGAGTAGAATGGGTGAACAAAATATGCACATGCAATGGAGTATTATTCTGCCTTGCAAAAGAATGCAGTGCAAAGTCATACTACAATACTTGTTGAACTTTGGAAATTCTATAAGGTTGATGAACCACACTCAAAAGAGTCTCAAATCACCAGAAATGATCAAGTGCCCTTCCATGAATGACCGAAAACACACACAGCAGTCAATCCATGTCATAGAAGAAAATGGAACAAACCACTGATATATACAACTTGGATCACAAGGGCGTTATACGGCACGAAGCCTCCAGTCTCCCAAAGTGGATGCACTGGGTAATTCAACTGTCAATCCGTGTCCAAGATAAGAAGGAGAGAGTGCCTGTGGCTGGGGCGGGAGAGGTGGATGGTGAGGGGAGGCGGGGCAAGGGAGAGTGTACGTGTGCTTACAAGGGGACACACAGAAGGCTCGGGAGTAGGTGACGGATGGTTCTGGACTCTGGCTGTGGTGATGGCTACATGTATTTGTGTAGGTATTAACATTCATAGAACTATTCATCAGCATGTTGAAAGTTAAATTTTAAAAAGTAGGGTAGAAAGAGAAATGGCACCAACGGCTGTCACTGTTCCTGTAACTGCTGGTAAGTGACTCCCCTCTCAACACTTCCCACCTCGTCTTCATTTCCCATGGGCCCTCTAGTTCTTAAGCTTGAAATATGGGCCTGTACCACAGTAACAAAGGGTCCATGCTTCTTTTCCCAGAAGGGATTCTTCTCTCTGTGCCTCATCCAGCTACACAGAGTCGCATTATTTGTCTTTCTAGACTTGGTGTTATTCCTGGACAAAACTTTTTCACTTGGGAAAAAAGAAATGTAGCTGTGTCCTGGTGATAATGTCACAAGTCCTAGAAAATACTAGGACACACATCTATCACAACACCCCGGCAGCACTTACAGCCCTCCCTCGGAGGTCCAACCTTGGAAAAGTCATGTGCTCCCAGTTTGTGTCTCCTACATTGCTTAATGATGGTATTCCCTGATACCCGGCTTGGGTGTGATTGTGAGTACACAAAAGTACACAAGAGCTTATAATGGCTCCACTGAACTAACACACAAAAAAGCAGTGAGAGACCGAATCTACACCAATGACCCACAGAAGAAAAAGAGTTATGAGAAAGCTCACAGCTAGCTCATGTTTCTATGGTTATTCATGTCGTACTGGCAGCTCTGGTTTCTGGAAGCTTCTAGAAACTTCCGAAAGCCCCTGGGTCATTACTTATGGCATCTACAGGCAGCTACAGGCCCTGGGTGTGAGCTGGACAAACTGGAGAGAAAGCAAGAGACTGAGGACCAGCTTTATCTCCGAATGTACTTCCTCACCTCTCCTTGCCTGGCAGGGGCGTCACCAGTGAAAGAGAATTTTACAAGCAAGCCAGTCATCAGGACTCCTAATTAAAAAGTTGGAAAGTGTAACCCTGGAGCTGTTTTTGCCATCTTCCGACACCTCATTAACCTCATAGCTGATTTGTTGAGGGTGGGAGGCTCAGGAATTACAATGGAGGGTCCATCCTCTGGCTGAAGCAGGAAGAGAAACAGCAACACTTGGCGTAAAAAATGACATGACCCCATATGACCATGAGAGTCTTGCCAGATCACGAACCAAACTGGAAGGACATGACAGGAGAGGAAGATCTACTGAGACTTGCTAAATCTAGGAATATTCGCCTTTGCCCAAAGGAGGAGTAAGAATAACCAGCCCATTTTTCATAGGCTTTTCTAGTACGGGGGAAGATGATTTCCCAAATTCTCCATGCAGCAAGCAGTTGAGAATAAATATTGGGGATCTGAGCTATCCAGCGAACTGGATGCTGCGCAGTTTGTGAATTCTGAAATCAGCTCAAGTGCATATATATATTCTCAACTCTAAAACTAAACTTCAATTTTAAATAAATAAATAAATCTTAGGGGCACAGTTCACGCTGAAATCATGTCCACTTATTTCCTACTGGTGAACTGAACCATAAAAGTATTCACCCTGTCAAAGTGATATTTCTCTTTTTATTCTCACAAGTCTTGTCTATGGTATCAGAGCAATGGAAAGAAGAAACCAGGCCCCAGCAGGAGAAGGACTCCAACTCCATCTCGCTCTTGGTGAGAAGCTGGTGAGGCTCAAAGAACAGTAGGCCCAAGGAGTCTCACCAAGTTGAAAGCCAAGGTTTTACTGGAGTCATTATTTACCCATAGGAACCAGAATTATTTCCTCTAAAAAGAAAACAAAAGAGCCCGTTCTTGTTTTGTTTGTTGTTTTTTTTAAATCAAAACAAGAAGTTACAAGGTAGATTTCTAACTTATTTATTTTCTTTTGCCTAGAACAGGTCAGCAAAATGAGGATATTGCTGCCCCGCCACTCGGATCTTGCCAGAACGTCCTATTAGGCATCTCTGCTGTCTGAACAGAATGGAAGGGACTTTACAGTAAATATTTTATCTCACCTACTTAGAAGTGAGCTATACATGTGGACAGATTGCTAACAAGAAGAAACACTAATGTATCCCAGGAAAGCTGACAGCCTGGCCAAAAAAGGTTAGAAACCAGTGATAGGCAGAACAGACACAGGGCATGTGTATGGGCCAGCGGCTGTGCCTACCCGACGGCCGCACACTGCATCATCTTTTTAGAGGAGAGGAGCACTGGAAGAGTGGAAACCAGGGCCTAGAATATGCTAGGTAATAGCTCTGCCATGAAGCGACAACCTCAGCCCTTTTTTATTATTTTTATTTTAAGACAGAGTCTCACTAAGTTGAGAATTCAGGATAGCAAGGACATGGAGGTGTCACTGAATAAGACGCAGAAAGTTCTTAAGAATGAGAGAACAAGGTCTAGAAGGAATGAACGCGGCAGTCTCCACCTTGCTCCCGACTTTCTACTCTCCTCTGAGGGTTTGCAGCTGGGTCTGAACAATGACTCGAGAAAAATCACAGAAAAATCCCCTTCCTCTGTTACCACTTAAAATGTCTCAGACCAGCTGGCAATTTTATAGAAAATATTAGAAAACCAGCAAATAATAAAGAACAGCTATTTCCTCACTTTTGGTTTTAGGACTCAGAATCTGACATAACTTAATCCCTATAACACTCTTTTTATCAATGAAAAATTCATTTATTTATAGTTTATAGTTTATAGTTTCCAGAGGGAAGAAAACTTTCCAGAGGGAGTCGGTGAAGGATCAAAGGCCACAGAATGACTCTGTGGCAGAGGCTGCCACTGAACTTGGTTACTTCACTGCCATCCCGTATCCTTGTCACTCTTTTCAGCTATCACTCTTGAAAATGGCTTTGGACTACAGCTACAGCTCAGTGGTAGAACGCTTGTCCAGAATATGCAAGGCACTGGATTTTCTCTTCAGCACCACATACCCTTAGCCTGACAACAAAATCCAAAACCAACCCAAGTCTTGACTATTTCCCTGTACTCTGAGGTTTGCTCCTGCCTGGCTCAGTACTCTATGGCCTCCTAGCACCATACTGGTTCCTTGGCATCTCAGAACCAGTTTATTCAAATATCTTACTATATCCAAGGTCAAACTCCAAATATCTTAACATATGAAATCCTGTTTCTTTTCTTCCAAGACAGGATCTCATTCTGTAGTTCACGCTGGCCCTGAACTCAGTATGTAACCCAGGCTGGCGTTGAACACACAGAAATCCTGGAAGGGTGTGTGCTGGTTCTCCCATTCCTCTCTGACTTGGCCACACTGTGAAGAGCTCTCTGGCTGTGTTACCACCATGTGTGATCACCATTTCCAGTCACCCATCTGAAATGATGAACTAAAATAAATCTTCCCTCCCTAAAGTTGTAGGTATTGGGTACTCTGCCCAAGCAACAAAAAAGTAACAATGACAACAACAAAATACCTGGTTTGCACTAGAGTCACCTGGAGATGTGGGCTGACACCACTGGGGCTCCATCAGCGGCCATAGATCAGCTGGGAAGAATAAAAAGAACACGAGACAGGCAGTCAAGTCATCAAGACAGAAAGGGAAGTGGGCTGTCAGCATTGTACTGAGCAAGTCAGGCATGGTATACACTCATGACGGCAGCACTTTGGGAGGCTGAAGCAAGGAAGATCACAAGTATGAGCCCAGCCTAGGTGACTTAGTGACTTAGCAAGATCCCGCCTCAAAATGAAAAACAAAAGGGACAAGGGTGTAACTTAGCACAAACGCCTTGGCTTCAATCCCAAGTACTGATACACAAGTTATACAGTACACTCTCAATATGCAAATGTCTTAATCACGTAGTTATTATGATTGCATATGTGTATAAACACACACAAACTCACATAACAAGAACTAGAACACCTTTATTAACGATGGTTATTTTTGCTGTGATATTTAGCCCAAAATGCTAACAAAAAAGGCACCTGAAGGTCATGTAGCCTATAGGGAGTATTAGCCTCATTCCTAGTTGGAAGTCGTCATAAAATAAGCATTCTTTGTCCTGATTCTGCTAGCCAGAACTTAGAGAAACCCACCAACATGCCAACTCAAGAGAGTTGGGGAACCAGCCATGATTAGGAGGAATTTCATCTGCCCGAGGCCACCAAAACCTCATAAAACAGTGATTTGCAATCATCCTAGCCATCTCTGAGAAATGGAGATGAGAGACAGCATCCGTATTTACAAAAGGTAAATGGTTGAGGGGTGACATGATATGCTGTGTAGGATTCCTTTTCTAGAAGTTTCTGCATGGATGTAAATTTTCCTTGGTCTGCCTTACAGTGTGTGTAAGCAGAAAACTAACTTTTTCTCTTTAATTTTTGCTCTGGGATACTTACTTAAAAATAAAGTGCACGTGAGTGTCTCCCTTCTCCAATCCTCTCTCAGGCAAGACCTGAATTCGTTCTCCTGAGGTCTGAGCATCCTACCCCTCTCAGCGCCCACTCTTCTCCCTTCCTTCTTCTCACTCCTGTTCTCCACAGCAAACCACATTTTCAGTTTAGGGGATTATACTAGGTCATCCAGAGAGAAGAGGGAGACCAATGACTGGTGCTAAAGAAGCAGATACAGCCAGACTCAAAAGGGCAGCCAAATTCTTCACAAAACCAGGGTTTAGGAGTTTCCGTGTATAGTGTTTGAACATCAGTGGCCAAATAGCATGGCATGCACTGAACAGGGATGGAATAACTGCAAAACCACAGAACCATGTGAGCAGCTGCAGGGGCTTCGGCATCCTCCCTGGGCCTGTGGAAGGACATTTTTTGGGCCTCTGGGGGCAGCACTGCCCAACAGATGGCAAAATCAATCACCCACAAATAGCAATAAACAATCCCAAATACTTCCCAATTCAC
Source organism: Ctenodactylus gundi (assembly GCA_004027205.1). Lineage (NCBI taxonomy): Eukaryota > Metazoa > Chordata > Mammalia > Rodentia > Ctenodactylidae > Ctenodactylus > Ctenodactylus gundi. The sequence continues at coordinate 147,549 of PVKB01002627.1, read as the reverse complement.
TTTATAGAGCCAACATTATTCTGATACCAAAGTCAGGACAAGACATTGTAAGACAACGCCACACACATATTCTTCATGAACATAGATGCAAAACACCTTAGCAAAACATGAGTATTTTGCAATACAGAAAAAAGGACAATTGTGGCATGTTCACATAAGAAAACTAAGTGATAAAGAACAAGTGCTAATACTCATAACATGTAAAAAAATCAAAAGCATTACAAAGTAAAAGAAACCAGAACAAAAAGGCACACGTGTAGCAAAAGATATAGATGCAAGATATGACTGGAAAATACCATGTATGTTTCCAGTTTTTAACCATACATCACAATGAAAGACACACTGGACCAACCTCCTCCTCACACGCCTCCTCACTGTGAGTGCGGTTACCGCACCTGTGCGGCCACTTCCCTAAGCACTTCTGGACATCCTGTCCGTGAGTATCTGTACGTTATGCTCCTTGATATCGTGAGTTGATTCCAAACGTTTATCTTTCCAGGTCATTTTGAGTTTAGGGAAGAACTAAAAATTGCAGAATGCTAGATTCGGTCAAGAGGACAAATGAGACACATCATAATAACGGTTTTTTTATTTTTCCTGAGCCCATGTTTCCCCCGGAATACAGTCAGCAGCAGTATTCACTGCATTATTTTTTTTTAAATCATACCTCATAAGCACTCATGAAAAAGAACTCCCAGAATGGCTTCAGAAAGTAGCAAAAATGCTGGGACGAGTATATTTGAAGCAAGGGGGAGGATGCTGAGAAGGATTAATGGCAATGTACCTTTCACTATAATGTTTTAATTTAGATATTCGCTGTAGTTTTCATCTCCCTGTATATATAAAATTCCATTTATGTGAAACATTAAAATAGACAAATCAAATGCACACTGAGAGAAGGCAGATCAGTAGTTGCCCAAGATGAAGGGGAAGGGGAGGGAAGGGAAGGTTGACCTGGCTGGGGCCCAGGGCGACTTTTGGAGGTGATGGGAATGCGTATCTTGATGGTGGTGGCAGTCATACAGATGCAGTTATACAGATGAACACATTTTTCAAAACTTATCAAAATGGTACTTTAAAATGTGTTTTTAGAAATTTGAAATTAATCTTGTCTAAGAGGGGCCTTAATCTTCAAAAGGCTACAACATTTCCAGTTTGTCCAAAGAGCTTTGATCCTCCAGATGAAAATTCAATTCTTGGGCTGGGGCCAGAGCTCAATGGTAGAACATTTGCCTGGTATGGGCAAAGCCCTGGGCTCAATACCCACTACTGCAGCTGATACAAAATTTACTTCCACTACAGAGGGAGACCCTGTGTCAAAAAAAAAAAAAAATTACCCAGTATTCTCTCAAGTGGCCGTAGAAGAGTCTTGGGAATGGTAGTAAAGGTAGAAAAGCATAAATAATTGACCCAAATCAGGAGAACCTTCTAATACTCAATAATAAGCCAGAAGAAACATTGCATCAAAACTCCTTGAGCACAGCCAAGTGGGGGCCGTGCTTGCCCTTAATTCTAGCTACTCATAAGGACAAGGCAGGAGCATCAAAAGCTGGAGGACAGCCTGGGCAATGTACTGAGAGACTCTGCCTTGATTGTCCCTAAGAGCTCAGAGTTACCTTCCTTTCTTTAAGTTGCAACAGTTTTTATTTTGGCAGAGTTTCTATGAGAAGACTCTGGGAGCTGAGTACAGCTTCCAGACAACATCCAGCAAAGAAATGAGTGAGGACCTCAGTCCTGCAACCACAAGGAACCGGCTTCTGCCAAAAACCTGAGTGAACTGGAAGCAGATTCTTTCCGGAGGCTCCAGGAGGGAGCTCAGTCTGCCAACCCCTTGATTTGGGTCTGTGAGAGGCAGAACAGAGGATCCAGCTGCACACCAGGCTTCTGACCTTGAGTGCCCTCCACTTCTACCAAACAAATGCTTTATTTGCCAAAATGGAGAAAAGAGAGATATTGGCCATTCAATTGATATTGGAGTTTTCTTCACTTTCCAAACTCACTTGGCACAGACTTGCCACTTGAAGTAAAGTGAGTGTTTATATGATGTTGGCTTCACAGATCACTTTTTAAAATAATATTGTTTTGTAATTGCATTCAGCCTTTACGTTTTCAAGCCAGTGGCTCCAAAGAGTTAAACGCTTAGCTTCTTCCCAGACATTGCCTTAGGCACCGAGGAGAGAAGAGAGGAGGAGAAAGCACTAATAAAAACTGAGCTGTGAGTGATCACTGCCTGGAAATATCCCTAGGCCTCTCGGTAAGTTTTTTCTAATATACTACAACCTAAGAGGAGACAGACCAGGCACCATGATTTTAAAAAATTATTGCCCATCAAAACAGTACAAAGTAGACAAGTTTTCTTTTATTTTTCTTGGCACTCCCCTTGGCAGCTGTACTCATTTGGTTAATGGAATATTCTTGACTCATTAAATAGACTCATTTAGGGAAGGGAGCCACCGGGCGTGGGATACGATGCAGAGCCAACCTTGCTCTCCGTTGGCACCATCTCCAAAAGGGGTACCTTTCCAACAGCTCTCCAGATACTATGTTGACATGATGGGTGGAAGAATCGTGAAGAAAGACAGCAGAGAAAGCAGCACAAAGCAAAGACAGAAGTTAAAGGCTGGGGCCTCTCTTAGGTGCCGCCCTGGCAACCCGTCAACATCAAGCTCTACCTACAAGCTGACCATAGTTGCACTAAGACCTCTGCATACCACCCCTGCCTTGAGACTGCTTATTCCGAGAGCAATCACAGCTCACCCCAGAACCTCTGGCTGTATGACTTCCTGACAAAGCCCTCCACCTCTCCCAAACCTCTGAAATCTGAACTAGACAATTTTTCACGTTATTCCCAAGAATGGATTTTAAGCAAGAATTCAAATCTTTGATAGATGTATGGATTTGAGTAAAGCTACTGGTAGAAACTTTTAGTTCCAGGAACATAAAACTTATTACAGTGAATATAATTGTGACAAGCAAAGAATAATAATCCCAAAGTCTTGGCAGAGCCCACTTATTTCTAGCAATATTTAAAATCATGTAGCTGCATCACAGCCAAAAAGTCTAATAATCTCTTGGAATTTTTTTTGTATCAAGGTTGATGTATTAGGACATTGAGAAAGAAAAATCTTCAGCCACGCACTGACTTTTTTCTCCAAAGAAATGACTTTGGAGAAATCATTTCCATCAATGACTGATAACTGCACAGCTAGCCACTGTGGTCAGGATTCATTCATAGTCCCTCGGCTGCTCCACTGGCTACAACTTCCCTCCCTTCCCTGGCAACTTTCGCATTCCGTTGTGATGCCGAGTTCATCAAAGTAATACAGGGTCAAAGAGAGGCTGTGACAAACCCGAGGAAGATAATGCACGAACAACTTTCTTCCCTTGCTCCCCAACACCCACCTCACGCACACAGGCGCATGCACCCATATGGAAGTTTGAGATTCTTTCGATCCACTAAGTGTGAGGTTCTTCCCAAGGCTTTGTATACATGGGTAACAAAATTCATTTCCTAGCTTGAAGACAACAGAGTAAAGTTGACTGAAAACTGGTAAGATTTAAGTTTTGCAAAACCAATCAGCTTCCAGAAATGGGAACACAAACAACTGTTCACAAGAAAACAATCTTTTTCTTTCAACATGTAAGTTTTATCCCACAATATGATAAACAGAAACTAGGTGCCCAAGAGAAAGCAGGAAAACCCCTATATTGCCATTTCCCTTTTTTGTATATTCTGCCTCCAGAAAAAGGGGCATGAAGTTCCCCAAAACTCCTATACTCCAGGGGCTAAAACTTTTAAGTTGCACTTTATGTTAAACAAACAAAGTTTCTGAAATACTGCTATTTGTTGGAGAAGAATGTAAATCTGGAGTTAATGGGTCTAAGATGTCTTTTGGGGCTGTCTAGACTTGACCATGAAAGGAAAAGTTCTGAGCCCCTAAAGGTATTTATGGCGTTTAGGGTGGAATGTCAACTTGACTGGCTTTGGGATACAACCTGCCATGCTTCCTAGCTCTGCTTTCTAGCTGCCATGATGCAACCTTTGTACTGCCATGCCCTTCTACCATGATGTTTCTGCTTTGAAGCCAGCTCACCATGAAGTGAATCCCCTTAAAACATGAAGCAAATTAAACTTCTTTTCCTTTAAGTTGTGGGTGTTGGCTATTGTGTCCAGCAGTGGTAATGTTGATTAGTAACAGTCCTAGTGTGTGTGGCTGTGGATCTGCTTGCCTGGAGACCTCCATTTTCATTTACAGATAAATTTCCTCCTCCCCTGTCACACCTGGAACTGGAAGGAACAACTGCAAAGCTAGTCGACTAGGACCAAGGAGTTGTTCATGATGAAGGCTGATAGGGAAAACCCTGATGTCTTCCACACTAAATAAAGAAGAAGCAAGAGCCCCCAGAGGCACCTCCAAATAGAGTGAGAGACCTAAACAGATCAAAGTTTTCCCCAGGATACTCCATTCTCTCCCTATATCCTTGATCTCACTTCCACTGACAGATCACATTTGTAAAGAGACTCTCCTCCAGAGGCAGGCTGGAAGGATGGTGACTAACCTTCCAAAGGGTCCATGCTCTCCTGAGGACATGGGCATTCAAGGGGTACCCATGCTATGGAGCTGCAAAGGAGACTCAAAATTTAGAGAATGCAGTTCATCTCCTTCGGTTCAGAAGACCCTGGAACAACAACAACAACAAAAAGGTACAGGCTGGAGGAAGTGGCATAAACATTTTTACTTCCACCCAAGAATCCAGTATTCACTTTTTAAAATTGCAAAGGTCCTAAAAACAAGAAGGAAAGACTGAGCAATTCTCAGGCTAAAGGAGCTTAGGGAGCCCTGACAGATCAAGAAAATGTGGTTCCTCAGATCGGATTCTGGAATTTGGCTAATAGAGATGTACCAATGTCTACATTCTTAGTCTTGATAAATATACTATAGCAGTCTACATGTTAAACGTGGGGAAACTGAGTGAGTGGCATACACAATCGCTCTGTACCCTCTTGACAACTTTCCTTTATACCTAAAATTATTATCCAAAACAGTTAAAAAATAAAAAAGAACTGAAAAAAAAATCATCAAGTCCAGGCTTAGGGCACAGCATAATAAAAACAGTAACAAGAGACACTTGGCAAGACTAAGATCCACTAGGCTCTGTGCCAAGAGCTGGACAACAGGAGGCACTGAGGCCTCACGACATATCTAGGACATGGATTCTAGTTTCACACCCACTTCCTGTGGGAAGGCACCGAGGCTTAGGGAAGGTGGATAACTGACCTAAGTTCACAGAACTAAGAAGGGGCAGAGCAGGATTCAAACCTGGAAGGAACAACTCCAAAGACAGTTTCTTCCCTCCCATGACAGAGCATCTGCTAGTCCACTGTTTCCCTGCTTGGCAAAATGGGGGTCCTTCCTCGAAAGGCAACTCAAAAGCATCAGATGGAGGAGGGAGGCTGTCTGGGATCTCATTCAGAAAGGCTGAGAAACAGGCTCTGCACTCCCAGGCTATCGCAATTTACATTTAGCTTTAAAATGATAAAAGTAGCAATTGAACATCACAAAACTATAGAGAAGGTTTTCGAATGCAAATCAAAATGATCCCAGTATACCCAACCTTTAGTCCTAATGCTTAGAGCAAGGGACGGTGAACTAAGGTCCATATACATGAGAGTTCATGGGCCGGGCTGTAGCTTGGCAGAAGGATGCTTGCCTGGCACGCATGAGGCCAAATTGAACAACCAACACCACAGACAGACAGATGGCGGGCAGACACGCAGGCAGAGCAAGTGTGTGGTTCATGCCTAGAGACAACACAGCTTTGTTTATCAAATCCTTGAACATGGGAAACTTGATTGCCCTCAGAACTTTATAAGAATAACTGTAGTAAGAAATAAAAGCCAGACTCCACCTAGTAGGCAGTTAGCTGTTAAAACCCTCTACCTGGGAGCCAGGATGAACAAACAGATCAAAGAGCTCAGGAGGGTTTAATGGGAATTCTTTGCTGATGATCCCCAGCAGGCTATGAGGTTAGAGAGGTTTAAGCAGCATCCCAGAGTCTTAAGTCATGGGCCAGACCAACCATGAAGAAACAATGAAGTTCCATATAGTTGAAATTATTTTCAGCTGGGCTGAGGGCACAGCTCAGTGATTACAGCATTGGTCTAGAAGGTGCAAGACCCAGGGTTCAATACAAGTTACAGAAAACTTAATAAACCAACCAGAACTACTGGACAGCTGTATTTTTGTGTATGTGTATGTAATGCTGTGGATCTCACTCAGGGCCTTGCATTTGCTACGCAAGCCACTCTATCACTGAGCTACAGCCCAGCCCAAGACATTTACTGTTTTCCTAAACTATATTATAGTAGTGCCTATTAATTTTTATAAAATATTGGGTTGCAATACAATATTTTCACACTTATACAGGACACATTTTGATCACACCCAGCCCCTCTTTTACCCTTCCTTTCTTCCCTCCCTCTTGTCTATTGATAGCCAAGAAATTTATTTGTAACAAGAAGCCTTGAAATGAGGGAGGTCAGGATTCATTCAACAACTGAACAATTTTGGGCAGGCTGTAGGTATTAATCAGGCCTATTAGAAAGGACTTCTGCGCTTACACTTTTCACTTCACAACAAACAGCTACCACTGCTCCAATAATCAGCATCTCTGGATGTTGGGAAGGGGATAGGAGGACTCAATGGTCCTCCCACAGTCTCTTATGCTCAGGCCCTCACCTCCGATATCTTATCATGTGACTATATCAAGATAGGAAGATGGGACCTTTAAAGAGGCTAACATGAAGCCCTTCACATGAGTTCTAACCTAACTTACTCTTTTAAGAAAAGGAGGGCTGGAGCCACAGAGACACCAGAGATGCACTTGGACAGAGAAGAGACCATGGGCAAACACAGTGAGAAGTCAGGTTTCGGCAAGCCAAGGAGAGAGGCCTCGGGAGAAACCAACCCTGACAACACCTTAATCTTGGATTTTTCACCTCCAGAACTGGGAGAAAACAAATTTCTGTTGTTTAAGCCCCCAGTCTGGTGTTTTGTTCTGGCAGTCCTCTTGCTGTGACAGACTTTATGAAAAGGGGACACAGAAAAGGATAAAAGAGGTGCACGACCGTGATAATGCTCTGGCCAGGCACTGTCACTCATACAACAAGACAAAGGGAAGGGTGTAGCTCTTGGGAAGGTGACACTATCCACCACTGCTCTTGAGTAGAAAAAAACTGAATACAAGCAGGGTGTGGTGGCACCCATAATCCCAGCACATGGGAGGCTGAGGCGGGAAGACTGTGAGTTCAAGGACAGTCCGGGCTCCATAGTGAGTTTAGAGCCAGCCTGAACTACAGTGCGAGACCCTGTCTCAAAAAAAAAAAAAAAAAAAAAAAAAAACGGACACAATCTTACCCCCTGATACTTAGTTGGACTATGAACTTTCCACTCCAGAACTGAGAAAATAAATTCCTGTTGTTTGAAACCACTACTGTATTTTGAAAGGTGAAACTAATTTAGTAAAGTAGGTCTAATATTCTCAGGGAAATGGGAGTTATTCTCCTTCCTACCTGTCAACTCTGAAACTCTCCATCTGAGGGCTCTCCTCAGAAAGGACTTTCTTAGACAAGGAAACACACAGAAATAGATACAGAGCACACATTTATTTTCTTTCTTTCTTTTTTCTTGCTTTGTATCCAGGCTGGTCCTGAACTCACTGTGTAGCCCAGGCCAGCCTTGAACACATGCAATCTCCCTGCCCTTGTCTCCTGAGTGCTGGATTACATGCATACACCACTGTGCCCAGTTAATTTTTATGTGGTATTAGGGAATCAAACCCAGGGTCTTACACACGCTAGGCAAGCACTGTAACCATTGAGCTACGTTCCCAGCCCCAAAGCATACATTTCTGAACTGCAAATCCCTTACATGATTTGATGTTCCATTCCAACTTGCACGTATTGAACAGCTTATTGCCTAAAATAATTAAACAAATTTGAATCTCCTCATACATGTCTAAGGCCTAAGAACTTAATGAGCTACAAATACATATACACATCCTTCCACAGAACGAAAGGCCTGACACTTCCCTTTTAAAATATAATACACTCTCAGGGGGTAAAAAAACCACATACAGTAGTTTCTCTGGTTCCATAGGCTACTTCACACAGTAGCAACCAATGCTTGCTAAGTGAATGAACAGAAAACAGAATATCTAGGGGACCCATGTTACAACCCCCTCATCTCATAAAGACTAGTCAAATGCTAGCAATTAACTTGTTCTTCCTGGGAGATAGGTCTCAGCATCGTTAAAATCAGTGAAAGATCAAATTATGTCTTCTCCAAAGAATTTCACACTCTGGGAAAGCTATCATTATGAAATTATATTTTCCCTGTATTAAAACATTTTGTTTTTAAAAGTACCAAGAAGGGATGGATTAATTAATGAATACTATGAGCACAACTAGTTAGGCACATAAGAATGTATACCCTGTATTATATGATTTATTTTGCTCTCAAATTTTTTGTTGAATTACAGATTTAAACATTAAAAATCGATAAAAGACTCAATAAAAAACATGGATGACTAGAGAAAAATTCATTTTTCAGAAGGGTTTCTAAAGAGGAACGTAGTGGCTGGGAGGTGAAGATCAGTGGCACAATGCTTGCCTACGCATGAGGCCCTAGATTCAATCCTCAAGACCTTAAAAAAAAAAAAGGATTCATTTTTTTCAAAAAAACTGTTTTTACTGCTAGGGATTAAATGCTCTACCACCAAATTACACCTTCAGCTTCCATTTTTCCAATGATAACTGGAAAAAAATTGAGAAAACCGAATGACCATGGATAAGTTTGGGAACCAGTATAATATCTGTAATAAAAAAAGGATTCTTCTATATATTAAGACATCTTCAAATCAATAAGAGGAAGACATAATAATGAGAAAACGACCACATTTACATGAGCAGGAAATTTTTTTTAAAGGCCCAATTATTATTTAGAAATAAAGGTGGAAGTCCACCCTCAGGGAAATGTTATTTTAAGCACAAAAACTTACTTAAGATTGACAAATTTAAAAGCTTCATTGCGCATTTGTCTATGATAGTATGTACAACCAGTTATCCCAACACACTATTATTGGGACTTAAATTTGTACAACCTTTTTGAAAGACAATTTGACATCTCTCAAACGCCGGTCTCCCAAAACACTGTGCGTGTGTGCGTGCGTGCGTGCGTGTGTGTGTGTGTGTGTGTGTGTGTGTGTGTGTGTGTGTGTGTACGCGCGTGCGCGCGCGCTCACGTGTATAGATTCAGGGTAAAGTATTGTTTGTAAAATGGCAAAATTAATATAAATATTAATAGAGTTGGTTACATACATTAGCACATTGATAGAATACTATCAAGCAAGCTTTTTAAATGAGTAAATCTAGCCTAATAAAATGGCAAATATCTAAAACGTGCTAAATGAAAAACAGCAAATTGCAAACAAAGATGTCCCCTGTGCTCCCATCTCTGTAAACAGAACGCCAAGGGCGCACTGTGCACCCCGAACGCGCACAGACCATTCCTGGACAGGCGTGCGGGGCGGTGAGAGGCGGTTCCATCTGGAAACGATTCTGTTTGAATTTTTTACTGTGATTGTGTATTGCTTTAGTAATAAAACATATCATATACATATTAAAAATATAAAAAGCTCCATGCTGTTTCCTCAGAAATTCCTCAAATGGGGAAAATTAAGCTAAAAACATTACAACTTATGGCTTCCTCCTAAAACTCTGTTTTTGGGAGCTGGAGGGAAACGCCTCTGGGGCGAGACTCGCCTCTGATTAGCTCTTTCGCGGAGGGTGTCCAGTGGAACTGCTGCAGGAGCTGGGGAAGCCAAGGCAGGACCCCCCACCCCAAGCCTGCGCCCACGTTTAGGCGCGACACCAGCTCCGGCTGCGGGGGCAGGCACGCGGGGAGGTGGGCGAAGGACGCCCCAGGGCGCGACATCCAACAGCCCCGCGGCACCACTGACCCGGTCACTGCGGCCCCCTGCTCGCGGCCCACCCGGGGCGCGCCGCGGGCCGTGGCCGTGGGATCTCGGAAATCGCCGGGCCCCGGGCGGCGGGCAGGAAAGCAGAGATTACGGGCAGGGCGATGGAGAAGGGGCGCGGGCTTCCCGGGAAGGAGCACATTCGAAGCGGGGCCGGAAGGGGCCGGAAGCTGCTCTCATAAAACAATCTGACAATTACGTGTCAGTGAGGAAGGAGGGCTCTGGAAATTACGGGGCTGCCGCGCCGCACCCCGGCCTCCCCGGCGGTGATTTCCTCGGGCCGCAATGAACCGCAGGAGGAAATTATACTCAGGGCCAGGTGTTCGTGCTCCACGTTTGAGTTCAACTTGGGACTGCAAATTTATTCTTACGTGCTGAGGGAAACAATTCCCTCTGCCTTGGAAAGCCACGGCTGCAGGGAGTCCTGCTGGACCGGTGGTGGGTGGCATTATTAGCCCAGGGAGGGAGACGGGAGGGAACTGGCGCTGACTCCTTGTGTTGGCCCGAGTGGGCCCGCAGGGGCTCCACCTCCAGACAGGTCCGCTGACTTGCCACAATGGAGTGAGCAGGCAGAGGTGGCAGAGCCGGATCTGAACCTAGGCATCTGTCTCCAGAGCTTTACCTTCTCAGCTGCTTGAAAACAGAATTGATAGAGACTGTTCACAAGAGCAGCCAACATCATTATTTTATACGTGGGTCTGGAGGAAGGAGTTAAGTACAGTGCTGCTCAAACGCCAGCTGCCTTCGCCTGGACTATCAAAGTTCCTAGAACCGCTCGTGCTCCTCAAGATGATAAAGGCCTTTGTATGCGCTCAGATCTCCAGCCCGGTTACCGTCTTCTCCTGGGCCTTGACAAGCCTCTTTTAGTGCCATTTAGGGTTTGCGGGGGGCAGACATGCTCCCCTAATCCCTTAGAACCAGGAGTGCTGCCCAGCACTTAGGCCAACCCTGGTCCCCAACCCTAGCAGAGATCCTCTGCAAGATGGAGGACATCTGTTTGGAGGGCCTTATAAGCCAACCCGAGGGTCCCCAAGGGCACAGGAGAGGAATCCTGAGGAGCTGTGGACCAGGGAGGCACCACATACCCCGACTCCACCAACCACTAGCTGTGTAACCGTAAGCAAGCTGCTCTGGCTTTCTGAGCCTGCTCTGTAAGGAGATTTGTTGGAAGGACTCAGGGCTTTAAGGCACCAGGTCAGTCCTGGCTGTAACCCTGAAGTGCAGTGTTCTGTCAGTGTAAGCCAGCGTGGCTTTCAAAACCTGCTGTTAGCAAAGCAGCCTCAAGACATTTCCTACCTAGCTCAATTTTGTGATGTCCCAAGTCGTGTTAACTTTAATGCAACGAACTATTCCCCCTAAGATGAAGATCCCCTTGGTCATTGAATTACTGTACATTTATTAACTGTGAGTGCTAAGGAGGGGCGATGTACACTGGGACAAGAAGGGGATCCCTAGAACCAGACACGTGACTTAGTATCTTTGAACTTTAATATCCTTATCTGTAAAAACTGGGACAATGAAAATAGTTCTTATCCCATCAGGTGACTACTCTATGAGATTATTTAAAATGCAAGAGTGTGATGTGTCTGGTCTCAAGTAAGAATTCATGAAGTGACAGCTATTACCATTATTTTGTTGAACTGACAATGAAACAAGTAAAATGAGCAAAATCTCCAACTTATGATATAAAATTCACAAACATCCCCGATCGTTTGTACCCTGTGTGCTAAGGAAGGCAGGATTTCTGTATCCGTTAGAGTAAACGTGAAATAGAAAATGGAGTGCTAGACCATTTGAGACGTTACCAGGAAAACGCCTCCATGTTCTGCCTACGTCACTGAAAAGCAAACAACTGAAGAAAAGGGAAGAATGTAGACAAGGTGGTAAGAGAACCTTGAAGGCTTAAATACTGCAGTTTTATGTTAACTTTTCAGACTTCTCCAGGGTCAGGACATGTCTGGACTGAGACAGCAGTTCCTTCTTCAGTATCTGCCATTTCAGAAAGAGACTGCTTGATAACCAGTATCACCTCACTCCTCTCTATCTGCTGTACGCAGAGAGAATTCTTTTAGCATCCATGTTGTCTGGTAACTTTAAAATAGTATTTCATGTAAATGTATTCCTTCTTCATATTCTCTATCCGTATTGACTACGAACTTTGAAAAAAATAACTGTCAATACAACTGTTCTTTGGTATCCTGCGCACAGTAAGTACCAAATAAGCTCTCATTCCCTGACAAATCTTCCTTGGAATCTCCCACGTTGCCCCTTGGGATTTGCAAATGGTCTAGGACAGCGCTCAAGTAAGTAATAAAAGGGCCCAATAGGGGGCAGTGATGGGGCGAGCTAGCTGGAGAAAGGGAAGCACAGGGTATTGTTCTAGATGACTTCTGAACAAACAGAAAACATTGGGATTCAGCCCAGGAGAGGGTGCTACCTACTTCCAAGACAGCGGCGACAGCAAAGCCCTTCAGGGCCTGTCAAATGAGATGAGGCTGGGGCTCCTGGTTTCCTCCAGGCTGCTCACCAGTGTGAAGAAAATGCTCCCACGCTCCTGGCCTCCTCGGATAGGAAGAACTCTTCTAATTCAGATGGACAGCAGGGAAGACTAGAGGGAGCATGAAAACAGTGTCAGAGCAGATGCAGAGAGGACATAGATGTCCAGATTCCAGACAAAGTTCCTCATTCCATTTTAAGCCCTTATTTAGCAGCTCGCTGGGCACTGGGGATTTTGCGCAGAGCATCCCACCGCCACCTCTGCTGCTACTGCACGCCCCGAGACTGTTTCTCAAAGACTGAGAAGGAGTGTTAGGTTTGACGCGTGGTTAGAGATCACAGGCACTGAATGAACCCCAATATTGGCTCAGCACTCACATAAGGTACCTATTTTCCAACAATATTTAAGGTCTACCTTGCCTCTGTGGTGGAACATCCTTTCTAGAGCCTAGGATCTAGAAGACTGGGCTTTATATTCCCCAAGGCCTCCTCGATCCTTCTCCCCTGAAGGTCTGCAGCTAGTTCCCTCTATACTCCACAGCCTACTATGTCCAAACCTTAAGGAGGCATCATCCCTAGCATCTTTTCAGCAGTTATGATGGAACTTCTGCCCAAGATGCATTTTATACAACACAAAGTCTGATACTTGAAGCAGATCCTTCACCTGCTTCTTGTATGTCTTTTGAAAAGTCAGGTGTTGTACCCATTCAGAACAAAAACCCAAATAGCAAGATAACAGGATGCTGCCAATGTCCAGCTGGTACTTTGGACAGGAACTGAGTTTCCAAAACAGCCTTGCCAGGTGCAGTGGCCCACACCTGTAACCACAGATATTTCAGGTTCCCACGTGAGAGGATAGCCTGGAAAACTTAGTGAGGCCTTGCCTCCAATCAAGCAAAAGGACTGGGGATGTAGGTCAGTGGTAGAGCACCCATGGGTTGAATTCCCCATACAAGGGCTGGAAGGGGACAGCTTTGACCCTGTTGTTGGCAGTCATGAATATACAGAGGATGCTGCTTATGTATTTACATGCCATTTGACTCAGCAACTCTGGTTCTGCAAGTTTCTATGGCTGGGGGAACATGTGAACTCAAGTCCTGTCGGCTAGAAACCACTATGTTGATGTTCTGAGAGTCAAGTAGTATGCTCACTATATTCCACTTTTATGAGGAGTGATTTGGATGGCATCCAGGAGTAATGATGATTCCACGAGCTGTTGGAACCCCAGCCCCTGAGAACGACAACATGGAGCACACTGAGACTTCTGGAAGGAAAGCTAGGGAGCTGAACTAGGGCCTACCGCGAGGACTAGAAACTCTTTAGGGAATTAAAGTTTATTCCTCTAATGTGAAAAGCCTTGAAGATGGGAAGTAAGGTGACTACTCCTTGCCTCCGGTTGACCCATTATGTGTGGCCTGCACCAAAATGTTGGTATCTGCATTTTAGCAGCAAGACAAGACTTGAGGAGAAGAGGCAAAGATGATGTATTGAATGCCTCTCAAGTGAGCAATTTTAGGAGTTGCCACTAGTAAAACTCACCTACTTGCATTGGTCAGAACTCACTCTTACAGCCTACCTAGCTGCAGGAGAGGCTAAGAAATGCAGTCGCAATGCCCAGTGCACACGCTCAGCTTTAAAGTGGAGGTCCTACGTCATTACTATAGAAGAGACAGAGTGGAAGATGACTAGCAGTTTTCTGTGACCCTGGTCTAACAGCTTTCCCTACCACCATCACCAAACTCCCAAATATAAGTAAGAAGAAGTATGTTGCCTTGTTATGTAACCAGGTGTATGAGCTTAGGGAGACAGTTAAAGAAAATTTCTGGTAAAACATTAACATGAAAAGGAGAGTGACACATCTTGGAATTTATTCACTGTTTTCTCCATCTTTGCCACCAGCTCTAGAATCTCGAACATAAAGGATAGGATGTAGTAGCCCTCGGGGACAGGAACCATGTCATTCCCACAATGGTTCCACAAAACAAAACAAAACAAAAAAAGTCAATGGAATACAGTAGGAATGGCTTGTGATGTAATTCAGACACTATTTCCTGTGAATGAGACAATATGCACAAGAATAGAATGCTATATTTATACTATGGGAAAGGCCCGTGGGGCTTCCGATTTAGGTTTAAGGAAAAAGGAATTTGCTGGCTGATTATACTAGGTCCCCAGGGACTAAGGATAGGAGAGTTAGCAGTCCTGAAGGAATTGGGGCTGCAGAAATTCCCAAGGTTAGAAAGCACGAGATCCTGTTCCGGAGCAGACAGAGGCAGGCCCTCCAGGCATTCCGCCAGTCACCCATCTTCAGAGCCACCAGACTGGTGGTTCATCAAGCCTCCTGCCCTGTCTGAACCTATCATTTCCTGCCAAGTCTTCCTAGATGCAGGAAGGCTCTTCACTGGGAAGATGAGTGAGGGTTCTTTTACGTTTCCTTGCCTGCAGGGCCTCCCAGTTAGCAGTAAAAAGCCAAATGTTTAAATTCTGAACTTAAACCTACATGTTGTGGTCTTCTGTTTTGCTAAAAACAAGCAATTTTATGGTTCTTCGATCAATAAATAGCAAAGAGTACAGAGATAAAGGAAAAGAACATTAGCAGGCAGGCAACAGACTAAACAAGACTCCTGGAGATTACTCAGAGGCAGAATCAAAGCTCACTGGCAGACTTCCCTGGTACCTATGTAGGAGAAGATTTGTGATCGCTTGGGGTTCTGCATAACTTGACACTGACCTCACCTGACCCCACCCTCCTGGGCCTGGCTAGGCAGGGCGCAGAGGGGCCCAGGCTAGCACTTCCTCCTCATCTCTATAACCGCCTCCTTGGCCCCTGCCCTATAGGTTTAATCAACAAAGCTTCTCAAATGTAATCCAACACCCATTCCTACTTTCTCTCCCAAGCAAAACCTTCTCCATCTCACCAAAAGGCCAGGATACTACTCCGCAAAGCGGCGCTCAGTCTGAACGCCTCGGAGCCATCTTTGGCTCTGGCCTTCCACATTCCTCAAACCAACAGCACATCTGAATATACCCAGAACTTGATCATTTCTTGTAACTTCCACCAGTCCAAGTGATCACTTCCTCTGGTCTTGGATTACTGTAAACCTCCTACCTGTTCTCCCAACACATCCAACTCAGTCTTTTTGCCATACACCATACACCAATCAGAGGAAGACTTTTAAAACCTGAGTCTTAGCACTCCTCGAGTCTGTGGGGGCCTCATTTTGTGTAGAGTGAACGCCAAAGTCAGCCCCAGGCTTCCAAGCCCTTCCTGCTCTGCCCCACCTCTCCGGCTGACCCTCCCCAAAGCCTCCTCAGCCTGCTGGTTCTGCCTCCCCGCCACAGCTCAGTTGGAAACATACTTGGCACTGTGACTGCTTGCCTCCAGCTTTCTTCAAGGGCAGCTCGCTCATTTCCTCCAAGTCACTCCCAGTATCCCCTTATCTGAACCTTCCTGATCACCCCTTTAACCTACTTTACTCGTTTATATTAATATGCCTTTATTTTTACCATCTGTCTCTCCCCACTGGAATGTAAGTTCCTTGGGTACAACAGTTTTCTTCCTGAGAACAGTGCCTGGCACAGAGCTGCCGAATGTTTTAAAAATGAATACTGTTGCTCACTGCCTGCATAATAAGGCAAAATAGCCTCTATCACAAAAAGTCAAAACCAAAAAGCCACACTGTCAACTGCATGAGGAGGAAGAGAGCAAAATTTTATTATTGGACAAGGACAGAGAGCCACGTACTGAGCATCCGCTGTGTCTCAGGCACTATTCTAGTTCTGGAAGTTGGAATGAAGACAGGCAAGTGCCCAGCAGTGAGGCAGAAGCGACAGCAGAAGCAAACAGATCAACAAGGCATAATGTTAAAGTTACCAGTAACAGCTATTCTACATACGGCTTACTGAAAATTAGCAATGCAAACACATCTGTTTTGTGCATGGAACCTCTCGACTCTCTTCCCCTACAAATCCTGCACCTATAATATCTGTATTTCTATTACAAATAAATATATGCAGCTTTTCTGTGAACAGTTATTCCATGACTTCTACTAAATGATAAGCTACACTTCATCCAAGACAACAGCTGTTGTACATGGAGCCAGCAATGGATTCTGTCCTCTGCTCTGTGCCCAGAAGGTACCCACTGCAAATGAGTGGGTGACGTCCCACAGGTCTTCAAGAGTAAACGTCTGCAATGCCTTCTGACCTGTTCGTGAACCTTCTATTTCAGCACGCTGTCAAGAGGCTGCATGCTTTTATTTTAGTAGGGTTGCTGAAAATTCCATATGGATTCCTTATTCACAAAACTGAATGAAAACACAGAACCCCTTAAAATAAAAATAGACACGTTTGAGAACCACAAGGGAAATGTCACTTATTCTCCGAGCATTCGCTTTTGCTATCCCTTGTGGTGGGAACCCACACTGCCATTCCAATTTCCTATAAACTTGGCAGGACTCCGTGTCCGTTTGGAATTGTAATAGCCTGGATTTCAGCTTGGGGAGGAAGGAAGGAGTCACTGCATTCTACTGAAGAGTCCTCCAGAGCGGTCCCAAGAAGCCAACGCTTACATTTCAGCATTCTCCCAAAGGAAGAGATGGTACCATGTAATGAGTTTACCTGGTTGACACTCCACAACCAGTGCTGGCACGCTCTTTGGCCTGGGATTTCTTAGATAATCTTGCTGCAGAAAATTCTAGTTCCCGCATTAGGTTGGTTCTTGTTTTCTTTTTTATTGTCTTTTGTCTTTAATTAGACATAGTTTTTTTTGGACCAAATATTCCAGGCATTTCAAAGTTTCAGGATGTGTATAATAATTCTTGTTGCTTGTTCTCCACTCCTGTATGCTTCCAGATTTAGAAGGCGGGAACCACAAAGAAGGCCCCCACCTTGTGAGCTCACCAGCCCTAATCTCCTGCTGTCACAGTCAGACAAAAGAGCGGAATTCTACTATGGTGGGGGCCGTGGGGTGGGAGGCAGGAGGTATCCTTTCATGGTCTTTGAAGTGGCCCAGAGAGGAGGTGTGTCATGGGAAATGATAAACTCCAAGGCTTGTGGAAGGCTGATCAAGTCATGAGTTTCGGGCTCTTACTTCCCTCTACCCCATTTTTGGTTCCCAAGAAGTGATCTACATACAAACAGTTACATTCCACAAGCAAGTCATTTCCGCTTCCTTGTGGGAAGACAACTGAGAGAAGAGGGAGGAGGAAACACTGATCTTTTCAGAAAACCAGAACTGGGGTAAGGCCTCTCTTGTGTGTGTGGTGGGGGAGGGGTCTGGACTGGAGGGCTGTAGATCAGTGTGAAGGCTCTGGGTTCAGTCCCCAGGATGGAAACAAAACAGAACTAAAACTAAAAAACCTTGCAAACCCAGGTAAGTGAATGGATGAACCTGGCCGCAAGGCCAGTCCTGCAGAGGTGGCCCTGCCGGCTGGCCGGAAGGATCTCATAGCAGCCCTGGGTTGCTATCCCCCCACCGCAAGCCTGGTGGTAGGAGGCAGTAATCCCACCACAGCAGTTTATATTTCAGGCCCACTTGCAGTCCCTGGGGACTCTCCTCCAGGCTGTCCTTCCTAAACCACTTGAATCTCATTTCTTCTGCAGCTGATTTTTTTTTTCAAGATGTTAACAATTTCTGTGGAACCATCTGGATGTTATTAAGAAAGTGTCCCGGGTCCTCTGAGGCAGCTGGCTGTGGCCTCTTGCCTTGTTTCCTGTGTCCTGGATGTCGAAGTTGACTTTCATAAGAAATTTGGAATATTAGCTTAAAAAAAGAAACAGTCAATATTTTTCAGGCGCTGAGCTCTTGCAGCTCAATTTCCCTGGTTGGGACTTTGCATTTTCAATCCCATCTTTGGCCCCTGCACTGGGAAAGGATGAAACATGGCTGTTTTAAAAACAGAAGGCACCAGTGGTCAGGGGTGAACCAGAAATCCAATCTGCCCCACCCTCCCCAGTCAGCCTCACAAAACCTTCCTTATGTCCTCTCTGCTACTCAGCCATTCCTATACCGCAATCCCTGCTCCAAACTGAGACCCCGAATCTCTGTCCAAAGGTAAACACTGGTTACTTCAGCCCTGTACCACTTTCTCCTAGCATCCTTGAGGGAAAATCACTGCACAGAGGCACAGAACTAACTAATTAACCAACTGGCTAAATAAATAAATAAAAAACCTGGGCAAGATGATGACATTTCCTTGTAATGAAGAAGGACAAGGTTGGTCCTTTTCTAAGCACTGGTTAGGCGCATCTGGGACCTAAACAAAGAAGCTCCCTGGGTCCATTTTACTACAGAGAGATGAAGGCACTGGCTTGCTTCACTTCCTGTTTGTAGCCCACAATCACGAGATCCATTTTGAGTTTCAAGCAGCAGCCATTTGACCTTCCCACTAAAGGCACCCATGACCACCCCATCTGCACTGGCCTTCATCCCAACTGGCTCGCATTTCCTTGCCCTGTGATTTCACTGATGAAGTTAGTACTAGCTCTCTGGGAGGAATCTGCTTCCTTCACTCATTCACCTTACAGGGATGCAGGGATGGAACCCACACCTACTAAGAAAGGCTCTACCACTACAGACACATCCCAGCCACTCTCCGGGAGATTTTAAGATCCCCAGTCAATGCTATGAAGCCGCAAGACATTCAGAGCACTGCTATGCTTATGAAGTACAAGCACAGGATGACTGTCCCTCTTCTGCTGATGGAACTCAGAGAGGTTTGGAAGAAAATCACGATCTCATCTCTGATTAAGGATTCACTCAGAAAGGAGGAGGGACTTCCTCATTTCCTTGCCACCATCCATAAGAATCTATTGGCCCTTACCTTTTTTCAACAGATACTCAGTAAGTGGCCCTCCACTTCAACATGTATGCATATTTATAAGTATTTTTGTGGAACTAGAGATTAAATCCAGGACCTTCATTTTGAATTATATCATTAAATCTTTCTTCACATTTATTTTGAGACTGGTCTTGATAAGTTAGGCCTCAAACGTTCAAACATCCTGCTTCGGCCTTCCAGAGTGCTGGGACGACAGGCACGAGCCATCATGCCCACCTCACCCTAGTATTTTTATTTTGAAGTAATTCGGGTTACAAAACATTTAAACAGAGTAATATAATGAATCACTATGTATCTGTTTTCCAGGATTCAACCATTAAACTATTAAGACATTTGCTTTCTCCGAATACTGCTTTTTCTGATCCAGTTTAAAATAAAGTGCAAATATGACATTTCATCCCTAAATACTACATCCTTAAATAAGCTCCAAGTGTTTCCACAAAACTATTATCATAGCCAAGACATTTAACAGTGAAAAAATTTTACTTGATAGCTCACTCAAGTTTCCCCAGTGGTTCCAATGTCCTTCATAGATTTTTTTTTTTTTTTTGTGGTTTTGCTTACATGTAATTCATATATCGTAAAGTCTGTGCCCTATTCAAGTGTACAATTCAGGTTTCTAGTATAGTCACAAGGTGTGCGACCATTTTTACTAATTCCAGAACATTTACTGATGGGTACAGAAAAAAAAACAAATCTTGTACCCATCAGCAGGTGCTTTCCGTTCTATACTCGGCCACCCTGGGCAACCAGCAGTCTGCCTTCTGCCTGCATGGATTTACCCACGCTAGACATTTCACATGGGAAATCAACACGTAACTTTTGTCTGCTTCTTTCCCTAACACAATGTTTTCAATCTTTATCCATTGTTTTTGTATCTGTATTTCATTCTCTTTTTTTTTCCAATATGGAGGATTGAACTCAAGGCCTTTGCACTGATCTAAACCTCCCGGTCCTTTTTTATGTTTTGAGACTGGGTCTCACTAAGTTGTTAAACTGTCCAGGCTAGGCTTAAATTTGTGATCATGCTATCTCATCCTCCCAAAGATCTGGGACTAAAGAGTACACCACCACATCTAGCAATTCATTCCTATTTCTGAATAATATTTCATTTATATATCACATTTTATCACTTTACCTATCAGTAGATGGACATCTGAGTTGCTTTACAGCATTGTGTGTGTGCGCGACCGTGTTTTGCTCTGTAGGCTAGGCTGGTCCTAAACTCACTGTGTAGCCCGGACTGGCTCAAATTCACAATAATCCTCCTGCCTCAGCCTATCAAGTGCTGGGGTTCTAGGCATGTGCCACCATGACTGGTTTATACCATGCTGGGGAATGGAAATCAGGGCCTTGTGCTTGCTAGGAAGGCACTCTGACCACTGTGCTATTCCTCTAGCCCTACAGCATTCATTTAAAAAGCAGGATCTAATCAAGGACTACACGTTGCATTTAGTTGTCTTGTTTCCAGTTTCCTTTAATCTAGAGTCTACAACTCTAATTCTAGAACATTAATCTAGATCCTATAGCATTTCTTCTCACGTGAACTGGTGGGTAAAGCCCCAGTAAAGAATCTCAACAAAGATAAAGATACAAAAAAAAAAAAGAAAAAAGAACTTTTGGCAAATCACCCCAATAAAGGATTCTCCTGGACCCAGAGAAGAGGCATCAAGATATGGCCACTGCAGCCCATTCGAGGTGTAGGAAACTAAGCTAATAAGTGATCTGAGTGGTGAAGTGAGCCAGACACAGAAGATTAAATATGTTAAATAAAGCATGGTTTCTCTGATTCAGGAAACCCAGAACACAGGCATTCTGTAGAACCAAATGAGTGTGATAGCGAGAGTTAGGAGGGGATAGGGAGGGGACAGGATTACAGTATTGATGTGATATATATGTGCACAAAGTACCCAAGTTCATTGTAAACATTATGTATTGCATATATATTAATAAAAACGGTGGGAAAAAAACAAAACCAACAACAAAAAATAACAGTTAAGTTTTCTGAAGACTAGGTTGTTTATTTTGGAAAACTTTCACATAGATTCGTCAGGCTGTTACTATTTGACTCAGCTTAGACAACAAGGGCAGGACAACAGAGGTGAGACTGTGTGGCTCCTGCTCCATCACACCAGAAGACACAGGTACAGTGGGCGGAGCTAAGTTTAACCATTTGGTTAGATGATACTTGTCAGATCTCCCACTGGAAAGTCACAGCAAACTGAGGAACAATCTGAAGAAGGCTCAGTTAGCTCCATTTGCTTTTAATCTCCTTTCATCACCAAGTTTAAAGACCTCATAGCTGAAAGCAATACACTCCTATCAGCTTGGCTAAATCACGCTTCAGACATATGCAGCATGGTTGTAACAGTAGCCTGGGTCTTTTGTCAGGAACCTGGTAGCTCAAACCAGTTACAATCACCAACACACTGGGTGACATTCTGAGAGTAGAAGGCTAAAAGTCCACCCCCAGTGCAAGCTAATGCTGCTGTTTTCTGAACATGCACCCTAGGAAGAGCCATGAAGCTGAATTATGCATGCGCAGATCACTCATTACCTCATTATTCCTCAGCTCCAATCACCTTCCCATGCCTCAGACCACCCTGATTTGTTGTTGTTGTTTTTTATCCCATACACACCCTTAAGCCCTATACTCTGGAAGGCAGATTTGAGACAAGGGTCTTCTGCCTCCTCTTGTTTGGCCATTTGTAAATATACATTTTTCTCTTTTTCAAAACTTATTCTTACAGTGACTAGTATCCTTCATGGAAGGCAAAGTGGACCAGGCTTGGTAACACCCACTTTTTTCTTTGTATTATGATAAGCAGTACTAATATATATAATACTTCAAGCTACAAGAGTACCTACAACACTATTTACCGACTTTTTCATTTTAATTTATGTAGTGCTGAGACTTGAACCAACACAGTACCTCAGGCACATGAGGCAAGTGTTTCACCACTGCTGGACTCCCACCCCTAACCGACAGCTTCAGAATCCGGTGATGGCCACTGATGGAATCCATCTCAGCCATGCATTGCTTAATAATGACGATACCGTATGAGAAACACACGCCTGGTGGATGCTTGTTGTGCAGAAGTTACAGAGTGTGCTTCGGCAAACTGTGATGACAAGCATGTATCTAGGTGACATTCAAGCAATCAATGGACCGCCACTGTACATGTGTCTTGTTACTCAGCACCTGGTTGTATTACAATATTATAAGCAAGCCATCTTCTGAATTTTCTGACTGTAATTCAGATACTAAGACAAAAAACTAAAACAAAGAAAAATTTTTCCTACTCCTCACCATCTTTCTACTTCAAACTCAAAGACTTTTTTTTAAGCTCAAATGTGTTACAGCCAACATCATGGTCATCATTCTTCTGATACTCAACCTGTCTCAAATTTAGGAAATGGGATCCACTTTGGGTTAGCTCATCTGTCTTTCTGACACGTTCTCATCAGTCTTTAAGCACATTTTTGCTTTGTGACTCTAGAGACACGAGGAAAAGTTTGAAGGGCTCTCCCTTCTCTTGCACAGCCACTCAATGCTTCAATTCTGATACCAGACGTGTGTGCAGGTTTTATCCCACACACCAAGCTAGTCTCCAGGGGATAACAACTGACAGTCCTCTAATGCCATTCAGCTCAGTTACTCTCCCTGGAGATAGCACCAGATCCCTCAGGTAAGGGCTTAGTCCCAGAAGTCCACAAGTCAACTCCAAGCATAGGCTGTGACCTGTGTACTTCTGACCCACCGGCTACAAAGCAGGGTTACTACGGATGCCCTCTTTGGGCTTGACTAATTTGCTAAAGCATCTCACAAAGCTCAGGGAAACACACTCATCTATTTGTTACAAAGGTTATTTTCAGAACTATAAATGAACAGCAGATGAAGAGCAAGGTTTTGAAAGGCCTCAAGTACACGAGCTTCAGTGCCTGTGAGGCTGGGGCAGTTTTCCTGGCACATGAGATCTTATACATCAATGTAGATCCTCTGTGTGTATGTGCATGCATGTGTAGTACTTGCATGCACTCAAGCCCAGGACTTATACATTCCAGCCCTTTTTATTTTTGATTTTGAGAGGGTCTCCTGAAGTCAAATTGCCCAGGCTGGGCTCAGACTTTACCATCCTTCTGCCTCGGCCTCCCAGAGTGCTGGGATACAGGCTCCCCAGTAGTTTGTTGTGGCTTTCTAGCAGAGGCTTCATTATGTCAGCACGATGGATTACATCAATGGGCAAGGGTGACCAATCCAACCTCCAGCCCCCTGTGCCTCCCTGAGGTTGGAGGGTGAAACTAAAATTTCCAACTCTCCAATGACAGCGTTCCCCTGGTAACTAGCTCTTCATCCTGTGGTTATCCAGGGACTTGCCAAAAGAAAAGCCTATTAATTCTTTCCACCTCTACAATGACCTGATGTGGGGCCCAGAATCTGAATTTTTGTATTCCCTTGTGGAAATAAAAATGACACTTGGGAAAACTGCCATGTAGATGATACAAGGATGAGAAAGACACCAAATCTATGCCTGGAAACCCCTTCTACATCTTTTTCTTGTGTTTTGTCTATTTTTCCCCCTTTTTGGTACTGAGCTTTGGAACCCAGAATCTCAAGAGTCCTCAGTTTCCCCAGTGAGCTATACCTTCAGCCTTTTCTCCCTCACCTCTTACCTGCTTTCTCCTGCCGCTCCTTAGTTTCAGCTCAAAGGCCCCTGTGCCAGGCTGCCCTTCCTTGGCGCTGCAAACACGGCCAGCCCTTCCTGTTACCGGCCCTCATCACGTGGCATGACTCGTCACAGCGCACAGCAACCTGACAATTACACGCCTCCAGTTCGTCATTACGCGCTTAATGCCTACCCCTCGGGGTGGAATGGAAGCACCAGGCGGCAGGAACCAGGGGCTTTTCAACATGCTCAGTGCCCAACGTGGTATCTACGCATAGTGGGCAATCGATAAACATCTGCGGAACAAATGTACAAGTGAAGGAATTAAAAGTAATACTGCCTTTATTACTAAACAAACACTGAACAGAATGCCGAACCCATAAATAATGAAAACAGAATCAAGTTCATTACCCAAATGAATAACTGCACACCCTACTTCCTGTTCTCATCATCTTTCCTGGGGTCCTTGGAAAGATAGTTTTGCATAGAGGAAATTGCACTTTTAATGACAAATTTGGGGACAATCTGCTCAGAATAGGCAGGAATTCATAATGAAATTACGGCCTCGCTCAGGCCTCTCCTCCCACTTCCTTCCCTTCTGGCTTCGGTCGTCATCTTGCATTGAAGAGGCAGCATCCTCTCCTGTTGCCTCCTGCCAATTTTATGAGCCCAGCAATCAGGAAGGAGAGCGTCTGGCTGGAGAGCAAAGTTGCTTCCCCTCAGCCGTCATTAACTGCGTGTCCCCAAGTTACGGCCTTTTCACATTTATCTTCATCCTAATGTGGGCCTTGAAATTCTTTTGCCTCAGGTCAAACAAACACTGAAATTCACAAGGGGAGTTGATGTTCATGTAGGTATATCTGGCTAAGGTATATATGGGGATTGTTTTTCTTTTTAAAATGTTGATTTTTGTTTTTCCAAATTGGTGGGTGACTCTGGCTGGAAAAACTGAGAGGCACAGGTGACAGTGAAATGAGGAACCATCTTTTCTAAGGCTTACAGAACGTCAGAGCAACCTTGAACTTGTAGGAGCAGCTTAGTTGGAAGTGTAAATGTGGCTAAGAATTTCCCTCAGGACCCCACTCCCAGCACTTAAGGCAACATAAGACAAAGACATCACTAATTTTCATCTTCATTCTAGCCAGATCAAAGAGCATCCTAGAAACTGAAACCAAAGCTTCTGAGAAACTATTAAGGTACACAGAATATATGAGGAATTTGGTCAATCTTATGGGCCCCTGAAATTGTTTGGCTTTGAGTCACTCATACACTTGTGACCTCTCACCCATGTTCTTGTAAGCAACTCTTTACCCATATGCCTGTAAATACCTTCAAAAACTCACTGGCTCACCATGTTGGACTTTGGTGTAGTTGTTACATTGGTCTGTCTGCTATGCCCTATATGGAGAGAAAAGTGGTTTGTGTACATCTGCCCAGAAGTGGGCAGATGCTACCCTAATTCAGAATTGAGACAAGACAGTGCCAGTGGGTGACCTGGCACCAGGTTGTGTGTTCAGCCCATTAAACCACTTTGCTGGAAGCAAGAGGGTGCCATGGCTCACTAAGCTCCAGTACCTGCTCGATCACTTGCTAGCTGAGAGACAGAGGACATGATACTCCTACTCTGTGCTAAAGTTTGCTCAACTATAAGACAGGAAGAAGAGAAAAGCGAGGCCACTGCTGTGACTACCTGATAATGTTGAAAGCCTCTGGAACTCATTTGTGGGAGGAGTCTGCAAAGGTTTGAAGACCCCAGCTAAAAAAGCCTTCAATGCTCACACTCAGATTGTTGGGAGATTCTGTTTGGAGGCAGAAGACAAGAACGCTAACAGAAGTGTGGATTATAAAGGCCAGGCTCAAGAAATTTCAGATGTGAATGATTGCTTTATTGGCAAATGGTCTAAAAACCACGTGTGCCATGCTCTGGAAAAAAAAAAGTGTATCAGCATTTTCCACCTGTCCTGGTATTTTGCCGGAAACTGAGACTAGGGCCATGAACTATTTAATCTGGTGGTGGAAATTTCAAAGCAATCCAATGTGCATACTATTGCAAGGGTACTGCTGGCAGCTTTTAGTCAGCTCTCCACTGAGAAGCAGGAGAAACAGAAAAGCACGTTGTTGTCAAGGAGATTAGCACAAAAAAGAAGCCAGGTACTTGGAAGCAGGACTATAAAACAGATACCTTGAGGGTGTGTCAGGAATCAACAAGACCCCACCATTTAGGACCATGCTCTGAGAATAGCACCTGAGTATCCTGTAGGGCCAAAAGTTACTGGAATCCAACCATCTATGAACTCAGAGGCCTTGGCAAGGATTAGTCAAAGGGGACCAAACTACTGCTCAAGCCACTGGTGGACCTTAATGGCATTCATACAGTGTGGATTTTCCAGGCATCCAGAGTGTAAGAATTGGGTGACTGAGGCTTCCACCCAGACTTCAGAGGAAGGCCTTCAACGTTTGGCAGAGTGATTGACCCTGGTAAGGCAATACATGAAATTGTGAAGGTGAAGCTGAACATGCAGTGGAGACCCCAGAAATCTGGAGAAGCCAGGAATGTGGATTGTCTGTAGAGGAAGGCCACACATAGGCTATGAGCAGAGCCAGGTGAATGGGAAAGCTGGGGAGAGTACAGCCCGAGGAAATGCTACAGGGGCAGGACCACCAAAGCCCTTTGGAGGGCACATCTTACCACAACTTGCACAGGGTGCTGGACACAGAACTACAGGATTTTACCCTTGCCTGCTGGGTTTAGAACTTGCTTTAGTCTGATTACTTTCTATCCTCCTAATCCTCCCTTTTGGAATGGGAATGTTTGCCCTGTTCAAAGTGTTTAAACTTTCCTTGATTTTCACAGGAGCCTATAGCTAAGAGTTTGCCTTGAGTCTCAGAGGAGACTATGGGCTTGGATCTTCATTTAGCAGTGCTAGAACTGTGTAGACTCTGGAAACTCTTAAAGAAGGAATAAATGCATTTTGCATTAGGAAGTGGACATGAGTCCTTTGGGGGGCCAGGGACAGAACGTTATGGCTTGGATCTGTAACGTCCCCCAAAAGCTCCATGTATTTGGATGCTGCTGAGAGGTAGGGCCTAGTTGGAGGGGTGGAACACAGAAGGGGTGGATTACTCGGAAGAGTAACTCTGCCTGTCCCTACTCATTTGGCTTCGCATCTGCCATGCTATGAATAGCACTCTGACTATGCCCACTACGTGTGTCGTCATTCCCAGCTGCCCATATATAGACTGTGACCTACTGAACCTATGAGCTAAAAAAATTAACTTTCCTTCCTTAAAAATTGTGGATGTGGGTATCCTCTCCCAACAATGAAAAAGTAACTAAGACAGCCCCCATTTACACATGAGGAAGCGGTAGCTCAAGTACATTAAGCACCTTGTCCAACGTCATCGAGTAAGCTAAGAGCGAGAGCCAGGACACTTACACTGCTGGTGGAACTGTGAACTGGTACAACCACTATGGGAAGCAGTATGGAGACTCCTCAAAAAAGCTGAAAATAAATATTCCACTTGGCTCAGTGATACCTCTTCTAGGTATCTTAGCAAAAGAGTTAAAAGCACCACATAATAGAGATACATGTACACTCATGTTCACTGCAGCACAACGGCTAACAGCAAAATTGTGGAAGATACCAAAATAGCCATCAACAGACCAGTAGATACAAAAAATGTGGTGTATGTACACAACGAAATACTGCTCTTCCATCAGGACAGACACACTTGAGGCTTTTACAGGCAAATGGACACAACCATCATGCTCAGTGAAGTGAGTCAGATTCAGAAGTTTACCACATGGCTTCTAATATGAGAAACCCAGAATACAAACAAATAATAGAGTCAAATAGGGGACATGTTGGGAGTCAGGGGAGATGAGGGAGAGGGGCAGGAGGGTAGGAAACACGGAGTGGAAGGGATTGTGAAGTTGATGTGATATATATGTGTACAAAATTCTCAAACTCAATATAACCACTGTGTAACGCGTATATATACTAATAAAAATGGGGGAAGTGGGAAAACAGTAAGACCTAGAACTGAATCTAGGCACTGTAACCCTGAAGCTGAATCTCTTAACACATACTCCTTCTTTACGGAGGTTCTTCATCTCTGGGGGTAAGGGTAAGGAATAGGGAGAAGGTATGGGAAGCAGATAATCTGACACATCTGCTACACGGTTTCCTTAAAGATTATGATGCAGAGCACCCCGTAGGAAGAGAGTGCCAGAGGCCAACCATCACTGGAGGAGGCTAGGGAAGGGAGACTGAGCCGGGCTTTGAGGATTCAGTAGAAGTTTACCAGGCATTCCAAACCCAGGTCAGGACTGGAGAAGAACAGAAAAGAGAATCAGAGTAAAGTTCGGTATGAAAAAGGCAAAGGAGAGGAGAAACATCGTAACATGTCAAAGGAGCAGCAGGCGTAACAGACACAGCTGGAATGTGGAACACACAGGACAGACGCAGAAAGGGAGCGCGGTCCGTATGTGCATAAGACCTGAAAGCCAAAGGGAGAAAGAGGTAACTTATCCACCAAGGAATGGGTGGCTTTGGGGTCACAAATGAGTCTGAATGTAGGAAAAAGAATTGGAAAGGAGAGAGCCCACCCAGGGTGGCATATAGGCTGTAAGGGGATAAGACTGGCGAAAGCGGACAATGGGGAGGTTCTGCAAAGTCCAGATGAGAGGGGAAGGGATCAGAATGGAAAAATCAGCAGAGAGAATGGAGAGGAAGATTCTGACTTGGGCAATATTTAAAAGGACTGATTAGAGAGGCCATTCCTCATCCAAGACCCTCAGTGATGAGTCAGGGAGAGGTTCAACACACCTTTTCTCAAGTATCCCATATCCCCTTCTATCCAGCGACACCCCTCCTGGGAATATTTCCAAAAGAGGTCAAAATAACACGTAACAGAGGTGCATGTATACCTATGTTCACAGCAGCGCAACTAACAACAGCTAAAACATGGAAGTCACCAAAGTACCCATCAACAGACCAGAGGATACACAAACTGTGGTACTTATATACAATGGAATACTATGCATCTATAAAGTCCAACAACGTGGAGGCCTTTACGCGCAAATGGAAGAAACTTGAGAACATCATGCTTAGTGAAGTGAGTCAGAAGCAGAAGGTGAAACACCAAATGGTCTCTCTGATATGAGAGACCCAGATCACAACTATCTCGTGGAACTTAAAATGAAAAACAAAGTGAATCATGGGGGTAGGGCGGGAGGGATGAAGGGGTGGGTAGGTGGAGGGACAAAAGGAGAGTGGGAAAGTCCTTGTCCCCTTGACAAGACACATATGTATACAAAATGCTCAACTTCATTGTAAACCTTAAATTTTGTGCTTATACATATCAATAAAATGGGAGGAAAAAAAACACTGAGGTAGGATCTATCATGAGGCCAATTCCATGGTGTGGAAATGCAGCTCTGAGAGGCGAAGGAGATGACTCAAGACACACAGTGAGGGCCAGAGGAAGCCAGGACTGGAATCCAAGTAGGTCTCACTGCAAAGCAGGTTTCTCTCTGTTTAGGGCACGGAAAGAGAGGGAGAGGAAGGAAGGAGGTGAGCATGATGCTCAGGTTTCTTGCTCAAGAGACCAAATGAACAATACGGCCACTAACTGAGCTTTACATATGAACAGGTGTGCAAAAAAAGATGAGATCCTTGAGTAGGAAAGCCTGTCGATGCCATTCAGGAGATCAGGAGTCTTCAACCTCTTCATCTGTGGCCTGTTAGGAAGTGGGCCACACAGCAAGTGATTAGTGGTGGGCTAGTGCGCGAAGCTTCATCTGTATTTAAAGTCATTCTCTATCACTCATGTTACCACCTGAGTTCCACTTCCTGTTAGATCAGGATTCTCATAGGAGCACAAACTCCAGTGTGAACTGCAGATGCAAGGGATCTGGGTTGCGCGCTCCTTATGAGAACCTAACACCTAATGATCACTCACTAGTTCACACTGAAAAAAAAAAAAAAAACTGTCTTTCATAAAACTGGTCCTTCACGCCAGAATGTTTAGAGACTACCGTATAGGTAACTAGAAATTTGGAAAGAACTGGTCCTGGAATGTTAAATAAACTTTCTGGCGAAAGCCATGGCAGAGATGGAATCAGATAGTGTGTCAAGAGAACAGGCATGAAACTTCAGGGAACACTGGCTGTTAAAGGACACACAAGAAACAGAAGCTGGAGCAGACACGGGACCCGAGAAGGGCTGCGGCAGGAGCCCCAGGAGGAGTGAGTTTCAAGGACAATGTGTCAACAGAGTCTAATTCAGCACGCAAATTAAGAAAAGAATGAAATGCTTCCTGAACTCAGCAACTAGGATGCTTCTCGTGACCATGGTGAGATCTCAGTAAACTCCACCCTTCAGCAGAGGCCCCCACGAGACAGACATATACTGATCGCACAGCAGCTAAAGAAACTAAGAAGGCTCAAGAAGCTTCTGCTGGTTTTAACATGGAGACGTAAACATGTTTATAGCTGGAGGGGAAGAAGTCAAGAGAGGAGGTTATGCTAAATCAGTCAGAACAGAAATTCCTGGGAGAGGGCAGGAGAAAAGGAGCGAGAACACGAGGATCAACTGCTATTAAGTTAAGTGTCTTAAACAGCTGAATTGAATGAAGGCGCTGGATGTTTTAATTAACTGCCATGTAGAAATTGACGTACACATGAAAAGAACAGAAATGAAAGTTCAGAGATGCACCTGCACGTGTGCCTGTGTGCGTGTTTATGTAAGAATTTAGTAAATGAAATATGGAATGCTACCTCAAGTTGATGGGGGAAGGGCCACTTACTCAACAGATCTGACAAATTATCTAGAAAAAAGCAGATTGTTATTTCCTATAATATTTAAAAATAAATTCTTAGTGGATAAAAGATTTAAATGTAAATATTAATTTAAATAACTATAAATATAAAACATGAAGATATCAGAAAAGCACGTAGGAAAATGATAACATAATCTTAGACAGGGACAGTGCCCAGTGAAGCCTGAACTGGGATTCAAAAGTGACTGTGTCTGGTAAGTGGGTTCCGAGGTGAGAGCACACATTCATGTGGGCATATGAGTTGCCTGGAGGTACTCCAAGCAACACCCCAACCCTTCTTTTTTTAAACAATAGTTTTATCTCCTATACAGAATTCCTAGATACAGTAGCTTAGTCTTTCCCCTTTAAAAATTGTTACAGATTAAATATGGTTTACAAAATATCCTTCCTAGTTCCTCCCAGAAAGAGCTGGAGTCTATCCTCCCCCTCTTTGTATCAGGACTGGTCACTGATTTCCTTTCAACAGTGACAAGCGGAGGAAGTGACATCACATGACTTTGGGGACTCAGCCTTGATGGCTTGGTCAGTAATCTGGCTCCCCTCTAGGTGAAAGAGAGACATCTCCATGGGTTCATAGCTTTTTCTTTATGTTGCCTTATAATGTGGACAGTGATTGGATCTGACTACATAAAAACTTACTAAAGATAAAGCATTTATCATCCATTTTCTATATAAACAGCAATTAAGTAAGCAAATAGGTGGAATAACTCTTTATGATAAAAGTATTCTAGTGAACAAATAAAAAAGAATTAGAATATCACTGATCTACAATCACCAACGAATTATTAGGAAAATGTAAACAAATGCCTCAGTGTTAAGATCCTATAAGAAGAAACCATCAGATCATGTGTCTCCTGAGAAGCGAAAATAGGACCTCTTCTCATCCTGCCAAAGGGATCGAGTCTGAGTCAAGCCAAACGTGACTCAGCTGCCCAAGTGCAGAAACTAGAGGACAGGCAACCACACTGAGGTGAGCCATGGCTGTGTTCGACCAGGGCAGCCCCGGGTCCTCAGTCATGAGGGTTATCCACCTCACACTCTTTGCAAATCCGGACTGCGACAAACCCCAGGAGTTAAGTTCCTTGATTTTCTCAATGGATAAGGAAAACTCTGAACGGTGGAAAACTTATAGGTTAAAAGTCTTAAAAAGACTTGTTTTTACTCTTTGCTAGGATCAAACCCAGGGCCTTGAGCACATCAGCCAAGTGCTCTACCACTGAGACTTATTTCCAACCCCAAAAGATTTCTGTTAGCCCAGGGCCTTCTCACTGCGCTCCATCATCAGCCCACTTTCATTCTTGATTTTGAGGCAAGGTCTAAGTCACTAGGTAGTCCAGGCTGGGCTTGAACTTGCAATTCTCCAGCCACAGCCTCCCAGAGTGCTGAGATGATAGATGTGCACCACCACGCCTGATAATATTTCTTTTTAAAAGGGAAAGACTAAGCTACTGTATCTAAGAATGCATGTGTAGGAGATAAAACTATGGGGCTGGAGTGTACAGGTACTTGCCTAGCACGCGTGGGTGGTTCTGGGTTCAGTCACCAGCACAGGAAAAAAGAAAAATAAGGACAGACAATCAGTATAAAGTTAGAAGAGGCAGAGATGGAGCAGAGAGAGACGAGAGACAGTTCAGTTACAGCTGTTGTCCTTATTACAACTCTGTACACATTTGTTTTATGATACGTTGTTTCTGGGTTCTGTTTATAATAAGGTGGTTTTTAAAAGGAAATAATTTAGAAAAGCAGTAAATGAGCGAGTGAAAGTCTTCTCCATCTCTCCTGGCTGGAGAGGATGAAAAAAAGGTTGGACCTGGCAGAATCCTGCACAGTGGAAATAGGCTTTCAGGGTAGTTTAGAAAGAAACCTGAGTAGAAATGGACGAGTGAACACACAGGAGAAAAAAAGGCTTCCAAGGATGCTCAGAGCCATAGCAGGGGCATATGCTTAAGAGTAGGAGCACTTTCCTATTAATTAATTTTATCCTTGTAATTGTTCAACAAGGGACATATACTGCTTTTGTTAAAAACAAAATCAAACCAACTCTTTTTCATTTTCCAGATTAACTGCAGTGTTTCTAGGTCCAGAATCTTTCAGGAACAGAGGCCCGGTGGGTGTTCCTCACAGCGACCCTGAGTCCCCAGCCAGGAGGGTCATCCAGCTCCCAGCTCTGCTCAAGGGGGCAGGTCCTTCTTCTCCAGGAAACCTTCACTGTCATCTAGCATCCTGTGTTCCTGTTTTCAGAAAGCAAATGCACTCAAAAGCTAGTACAAGCATTCCTATGTGTGTAGCAGTAATAATTTCGCTTGTCATTCATAAATGTTCAAGTACCCACACAGGGATTGGCTTAGGTCAGGAAAGATGGACACTATACTTCACTGAAACCCACAGAAAGAATGATGGGTGATAAAATTTTTGTCTTGTTTTGTAGTACTGGGTATCAAGCCCAAGGCCTGCACAGTGAACTACATAGCTACGTCACCTCCTTTTCTTTCTTTCTTTCTTTTTTGAAACAGTTTTGTTAAGTCACTATGTTGCCTAGGCTGGTCATGAACTTGCAATCTTTCTGCCTCAGCCTCCTGGAGTACTGAAATTACAGTCCTGTGCCACTGAGCCCAGCCATAATTCATCATTTTATAGCTTAAAGCCCCTGGCCTCTTTTTTCTCTGGACAACAGGACTCCTATTTTCTGAGGCTGAGGAAGGCCAGACAACTGCAAAAGGTAATAAAGGCTAAGCCACCAAGAGCCGAAGGCCTGGCCTCCTGACCCTCTGCTCCCCTACCACACCATCTGCACTGGCCGACAGGTCACTGAAGGTGTCTAAACTGGAATCCCAGGTCAGTTTTCACCAGGATATACAACCACACTTGGAAAGGTTACCTCCATTCAACTTTGAATATTCACCTATGGTTTTTCCTTATAAATTTTTGCATATGATTTCACATTCTAAATTTAAGTATTTAATTCTTTTAGAATTTGTTTAGATTTATAGTGTAAAGTGGGAATTGGTTTGTTCAAATATTAGTTGTGTCAAAACTATTTGTTTATTTTTATGGTACTGGGGGTCAAATCAAGACCCTGGAATTGAGCTGTATCCCCAGTACTTTTTTACTTTTATTCTAATATAGGGTCTTAACAAGTCAAAAGGTTTCCTAGGCTAGGCTGAAACTTGCCATCTTTCTTCCTCAGCCTTCCAGAGAGCTGAGAATACAGGCCTGTATCACTATGCTTTCAATAACCTTTAATAAGTTTTCCTCTCTTCACCAGTTTAACACGCTTTCATTATCAATGGATACATGACTGACTCCCCAGAAAGTAATGTCATAGGCTCTGAAATAGAGGAACTCATAGGAAGAGAAATAAAAAAATCAAGTTCAAACAAGGTACTCTTAAAGAAATGCAAGTAATGATCAATTGGCTTAAAGAGGAATTTATTAAACAAATAATAGCCCTAATGAATACAAAACTTACTAAGCATATAGGAGACATAAGTAAAACGCTGGCTAAGGTAAATAAGTTGATGCTAGATATGAAGGTACACTTTGATAGAAAAATGAAAGATCTGAAAAGAAATCTAGCTAAAGTTCAGGTTATCAAAAGCTTCTTGGAAAGCAGAAGAAGTCAGCTCAAATATTACAAGGACAGAATTTCAGACCTTGAAGACAAAGTTGAGAAAACAAATGCCATAATCAGGCATGACATCAAAATTAGAAGTGAGAAAAGTAGCTAGACACAACAGGTGATAGATGACTCAAAGAGAACCAATCTCAGAATGGCAGGTGGGGGAGAGAGATGAGAAAACACAAAAGGTATATAGAATTTATTCACTGAAATCATGCAAGAAATTTCCCAAATCTAGGAAAAGAAATTCATATTCAGGTACAAGAAGCTTAAAGAACACCAAATAACCTTCACCAGAAAAGAACCTCACCATGACACATTATAATCAAAGCCTCAGAAATTCAACACAAAGAGGCAATATTAAAAGCACCAAGAGAAAAACAGATATTATTCTACCAAACCAAGCCCATTTGAATAATTGCACATTTCTCAATTCAAACCTTAAAGGCCAGGAGAGACTGGAGCAAAGTCTTTTCAAGCTTTAAAAGAGAGCAAGTGTCAACTCAGGTTGTTATATCCAGCAAAATTATCTCTGAAAATTTTTCTTGACAAAGAAACTTCGAAGAAATTTGTGACCACTAGCCTAGTATTGCAGAGAATACTTAAGGGATCTTAGAAGAACAGCACCAAAGAATACAGAAAAAAAAAGGAAAAACCCAAAGAGAGAATGTAACAAAACAACTGACACTAGAAGAACAACACAATGAAAAGATTCAGTAAAAACCACACAATGATTACTCTCAATGCTAAGGGTCCTAACTTGTCAAAGGACAAAAACTGGCAGAGTGAATTTAAAAAAAAAAAAAAAAAAACTATTTGTTGTCTGCAAGAGACACACTTCACCCCAAGGAAGCACAGAGACTGAAGGTAAAAAGCTGGAAACTAATACTCCATGCTCCTGGAGCCCAGAAACAAGCAGGAGTTGCTATACTATCCTCAGACACTACAGACTTCAAGCCAAAACTGATCAAAAGAGACACAGAAGAGCACTACATACTGGTAAAAGGGACAATACAACAGGAAGAGTTCACAATTAAAAACATACACACACCCAGTTATATAAAGCAGAAACAACTGACATGAACATCCAAACAGGCATCAATACAATCATATTAGGGGACTTCAATACCCCACTCTCACAAATAGACAGGTCAATCAGACAAGAAATCAACAAAGAAACATAGGACCTAAGTCACACCATGGAACAACTGAACTTAAGTGATACCTACAGAATGTTCTACTCAACATCAATGGATTACACCTTTTTCTCAGCAGAGAAGATTTTTCAATAGGATAAGAGGTGACAGTGATGATCACAGCCCTGTACGGGCCTACCTCGATATGTGTGTCTTAGCTTTGAACAAAAAAGCTCTAAAAGTAAAAATAAATATATTTTCAAATTAAAAATACTTGTAAGAGCCCAACACAGTGGTACATGCCTGTAATCCTATTTACTTAATAGGCTGAGGGCCGCTTGGGAAATTCAACAAGATCCTGCTTCAAAAGAAAGAAAAATTTTTAAGAACTGGGGATATAGCTCCATCTTAGAGCACTTACCTGGCATATGCAAGACCTGGGGTCAATTCTAGTCTTGCAAAAAAAAAAAAAAGTAAAGAAAAGAGTTCACAAGATTTAAAAATTGTTTGTACAGTAATATAATTTACAGTGTTTTGAGCAAACAATTATCACAAGAATAAAAAATAAAAACCTTATAAAGTAAAAAATACTTTACAGTAATTTAGGCTAATTTATCATCAAAAAGGGAAAAATATATAAATTCAGTGTACAGTGTTTATAAAGTCTACAGGACTGCGCAGTGCTGTCCTGGGCCTTCGTGCTGACACACCACTCCACAGGTAGGGAATGTACTCGATACACTAATTCAAAGTCGCTTTATGGTCCAGGGTATGATTGGCCCTGACGAGCATTTCATATGCACTTGAAAAGACGGTGTATCTTCCAATGGTTGCATATATGTGAATCAAACCAAAATACCTAGCAGTGCGCTTCCTGTCTTCTAGGACAGGAGTTGTATGTGTGTGTACTGATTCTCTAAACTGCTGAGAGCAATACTAAGTTTTCTAATTATGACTGTGGCTGTGCCTATACTCCCTTTAACTCTGTAAATTTCTGCCTCATGTATTTTGAAGATCTGTTATTAAGAGCGTGAACATCTACGGTTGCTCAGCTGTGCATTAACCAGTTTATATTAGGACTCTCCTGATCTCCTTATCTTCAGCTCTCTTGTATTTAACGTTACTGCAGTCAAATTACTTCTTTCAGGGACTGTACGAGGAGTAAGCCCTCACTCAGCCTAATGTGCCAAACTATGTAACCAGCTCCTTTATTATTTTAGAACAAGGTGTCACTCGGTTGCCTGGGTTGAGTTCAAACGCACAATCCTCCTGCCTCAGCCTCCCTTAGTGCTGGGATTACAGGTGTGTTTCACCACTTCTGGCTGCCAAACCTCTTACCCTATTCTTGCTATTCACATGCTATATTTTTATGCATTTTTTATTCTACTTGTCTTCATATTTAATTAATAATGGCTTAATTATGGTTTCCATATAGATTTTACATTTTTATCGTTTTTGCCCAGTACTACTTTAACTGAAATGTTTTATTCTATTTTGTATAATAATTTATATAGTTGGATGTAAGGCTTTCCTCGGAAGTTAAACCTGTTTTAGAATTCCATGGTGATGGGCAGTCTTTTAGCTTTACCTCTGAGTTTTCCTTTTGTGTTAGCCGTTGTTCTAGAGATTACAGTGTCCCTCCTTAACACTGCCCACTTTACTAAAGATGAACATTGTGCCCTTTCCTCTAAGAGCCTTGCAACTGTACAGGCCTACCATCTTCAGGTTTATTCATCATGCAGTAGGTTTTTCTCCTATAGATGTTAGACAGTGAACCCTAAGACACAATGTTGAAATTTTCCTTTAAACAACCACATGCACTTCAAAAGAATTAGAAGGAAAACAATTGTCCTTCTGGTTCATTCAAACACAATGTCCAAAGTTTTTCATCTCTTTCCTCAGATTTAGATTTCTTTACGGTGTCATTTACTGGCAGCTTGAAGAACTTTCTAGACTTTTTAATTTTTTTTTTAAGTACAGTGAATTGGCGTGTGTGTGTGTGGTACTGGGGTTTGAGCCCAGAGCCTTCACACGGAGCTATATTCCCAGCCCATTTTTAGTTGACTTTAAGACAGAGTCTCACTAAACCCCTATGTTGCCCAGCTTGGGCTGGAACTTGCAGTCCTCTTATTCCAGCCTATCCCAGGGCTGGCATGATAGCACAGTGCCACTGGACCTGGCTCTTCTCGTTTTTTTCTTGGCTGTAAAAGTCCCTTACACCCCCCCTACCTTCTTCCCCCAATCCCACCCCCCCCCATGCTGGGATCAAACCTGTGGCCACAGAGGTGATGGATAAGTGCTCTGCCACCACAGAGCTGTACCCCACAGCCCTCTCCTTTTTTTTTTTTTTTAAATTCTTTTTTCAGTACTAGAAATTGGACCCAGGGCCTCAGGCAAGCCAAGATGCCACTGAGATATATCCCCAGTGCAAAACATATTATCTTGTTTTCTCATGCCTAATAATTTTGGAAAGTGCCCCATAGAGTGAGAGCAAAATGCAGGTGTTTACAACCTGTGGCCTGATAGTTTTTCACCCTTGTTTTATTTAAGTGAAGATGACCTGTTGGACCAGATATAAGCTATCTAACATAATAAATGTATATAAAAAACAGAACTTTTAAATTTTTTCACTATTACACTTAAAAATCAAGGGTAGGAAAAAAACCCAGCAGGCCACAGGTTAAACACCCTTGGGAGCCTTTGAATGAGAATGTTCTCCAGATAACATTTATTATTATCTTATTACTTTAACAATTTGACTTGAGTAAGCTTAAATTCCAGTTTCTACCTTGCCAGTAGCACTGGCAGCGGGCAGCTCTGCGACGCTCTATGATTCTTGTGCTTGGAGACCATCCCACGCACACATAAAATTGGGAGATCAGCCATAATTTCACAGTCATACCTGGAATTTCCAACAC
The DNA here is from genome assembly GCA_004027205.1 of Ctenodactylus gundi. NCBI lineage: Eukaryota > Metazoa > Chordata > Mammalia > Rodentia > Ctenodactylidae > Ctenodactylus > Ctenodactylus gundi. The sequence continues at coordinate 108,990 of PVKB01002627.1, read as the reverse complement.
CCTTTCGTGCTGTCCCTTTTTTTTTTTTTTTTTTTTTTACATGTAGACTCCCTCAACTGTGTCTGCTTCGAGTCACTTTCAGTCCTTCCAAGTACCTGTTTGTCTGTTTTCTTTCAGAGGTCACTGTTGTTCTTTACACAAGGGTTGGTTGGAACTGGTTCATTTTTAAAAGTTTTTAAATGAAGAGTGACAGAGTTTACTTTTTAAACAAATCATCTTGGCCACTAGGTAGAGGAATGAACTTTATCAGGCGTCAGTAAGCAAGGAGACCAGTGAGGAGGCCGCAGCAACGGTCCAGGAGCGCGGTGGCTGAGGTTAGCACAAGGCGGGGCCAAAAGAAATGGCAAGTGGAGAGGTTCAAGTGTGAAAGTAAAGAGAAGAGGATCTGTTAAAGGATAAAATGTGGCAAGTGAAAGAATAAGGGAATTCAAATACAATTTCTAAGTTTGTAGCCTCAACATTCAGGTACCTATTGCTGAGCTACAGACGACTGAGGAACAAGCACGCTGAGGGCATGTCTCACATACTTTCTCGTCACAGAGTCAAATACTCAACGTTCACAACTTAGAGGTTTATTTTGAGGTCTCAGTTCATGCATGGTCAGCTGGCAGTGGTGGAAGGACACCACAGAACAGCATGGTGGAGAGGAGCTACTCATCTCATGTGGCCAGGAATCCGAGGGGAGGAACCAGGGGCAAGAATGCACCCTTCTACGCCATGCCCCCTGTGACCCACCTTCTAATAAATTAAAGATGTACAGATGTGGTGAGAAATGAAAAGAGATTTTTAAAAGCTTAGGTGAGGAAAGGGACAATATAAAAAGGTAGTCTCAGGAACAAGCTCTTGGATTGGTCAAATTTAGAGTGAAGAGAATTTATGACCAAATGAGACCTTCAAGAGGTATACAGTAAGCTAGGACGAAAGACCCTGAAAACACAAAAGGCTTCAAGAAAAAAATGGACTAAGAAAATATCAAGCCAGGCCTGGTGACATGGGCCTGGAATCCCAGCAACTTGAGAGACCGAAACACGTGGATTCCAAGTTACAACCCATCCTGGGCGATTAGTAATTTAGTGAATCTCTGTCTCAAAATAAAAATTTAAAAATGGGCTCGGAATGCAGCTCAAAGCATAGACCTGAGTTCCATCCTCAATACCATAAAACAAAAAAAAAGGAGCCCAGGGTGGCAGTGCACACTTGTACAACCACCTACTCTAAAGGGCCCAGCAGGAGGCTGGTAAGTTCAAGGCCAGCTTGAGTGACTGAGCAAGACTCTATCTCAAAATAAAATTTACAAATGGTTAGGAATTTAGCTCCCTTGCCTAACACATGTGGGAACCACCCCCATCGTAAAAAATCGGAGAAAGTAGAGGAGGAGGAAAAGTGCTGAATCAAATGCGCTTATGAGTTTGGGGAAAATGAAAACAGAAATGCCCTTTAGACTCAGAAGTGAGGGAGGACATCTGTGAAAGAGGGCCGCAACCTCACATGGAAGAGCCCGAGGAGAAACGTCAAGATGGGAATCAAAAAGAAAACCTGTAGTAGCTGTACTGCCAGCGGAGAAAGAAACAAAGCTGTGGCACAGGGGCGTGTGAGCCAGGAAGATTCTTTTTTTTAATGCTGAGCTCATGAGGACAGATTTGTACACTCGAAGGGGAGGTCTACCGTGTCTACTATGTGCGTGGAGCTGGCTCTTCTCTTCTTCATATGTCCCTAAAAGGGGGAAAGGATGTATTTTGCTTTTTTCCCCCTCCTTCAGTCCTAAGGATTAAGCCCAGGGCCTGTGCACTGAGCTAGCTACTATATTTCCAGACCTCTTTTCATTTTAATTTTTGCTTATTTGGTTGTTTTGAGACAGAGTCTCTCTCAATTTCCCCGGGCTGGGCTCAAACTTGCAATCCTCCTGTCTCAGTGCTGGGATTACAGGCATGTGCCACCACATGCAGCACATGTTGCTATCTCTAACACAGATAAACACTGATTAACTGTGTAGTCAGCAACAGAAACAAAACTCTGCTGTTATCTACCAACAGGCCCCTTGTGGTCTACATTAAACACCCTGTGTAAAATTGAAACCCTTTCTCTATGCAGCAGCAGCAGTGTATTTTCTCTGGATGAAAGGCTTGGTTAATCCTTTTACAATGAATTACACAGAAATTCCTCTAATCCCAAGGAAAATAATACTGTTTGGTAATGAAAATACAGAAAGTGATATCACTCATACCTAAATTCAAGTCTTGGTTCTGCCTCTTAATATTAAATCTACTTTTAACAAGAAGTATCAATCATAACTAAATACTGTATATCTTATATGCTCCATGAATATCACTAATACATTTAGCTTTCCATTCTCTTGTTCTCATGAGGTGCCCTGTACATATAACTGTAGGCAATATGTTCTCTAACTACTTTAAGATTTACCTTGGCTTCTTCGGAACGCCTTGAGCTCAGGGACCCTGGGCAGGGCCTCCGAACCTACCCTGTGGACGGAAGACAGTCCACATCTCTAAGGGTTTCCGGCCACCGGGGATCACTAAATTGCATAGCCAGGTGTCCGTGCAAAGTCCACAAGGTTAATAACGAACAACTCTATTTTATCTGTGGCCAGGGAACTGGACTCCACATTGTCAACACCAGGCAAACACACAGCAAAGCATTTCCCAAGAGAGAACCAGAGAGATAAGTCCAAGAGACACGCACCTGTTAGAAAGGTAACCCTTTCCCTGGGATTTTCTCCTACTTTCCCAACCACCGGTCTTATTTACCCACAGGAGTCATTCTTCGCTTTACTAATTCATCTGAGCCAATGCTACTCAAAACAGACAGAAAAATTAGAAATTTATTTCTCTGAAACCTACCAGAGGACAAGGCAATCCTCCTAATCAATGGTAAGACCAGGGCTGGGGGTGCAGCTCAGTGGTAGAGCTATTTCCTAGCACATGTGAGGCCCTGAGGTTTATGCCCCAAATTAGAGAAATTAAAAAATAAAAGAGATCTGAGGATGACACCTGGTTTCTAGAAATTATATGAAGAAGCATTTGTTTGAAAGTGAGATTTGCATGTTAGTGTCTGGAATTTACCTAAAAACAAAGTAAATAGAAGTAGGTATTTCCTAATGATTTGCATATATTATAATATCCAGATAGCCAGATCCATCATGCTATCAAACAGAACACTTTAAAGTAGAAAATAAAAAACAGTGTCTCTCTCACAAGTCAAAAAAAAAAAAAATTCCTGGTAAGCTGGTTGAGTTTTCATCCTGTTATGCCTTGCACTAAGTAACGCTGCTTCTTCGTTCTCTTTAACATTCTAAATGAGCAGACAAGCTTTTGTTACTACCAGCAACTCGCCCACATGACCCCCCACCCTCACACATGCAAGTATGGAAACTCAATCTTCCTGCTTCTAAAACATGAAAGGCTGCCTGGCCCTGTGGTGCCGAGGAGTCTAGGTATCCCAAGAAAGGGCTTAGATCACAGGCCACCTAGGCCTCCCTTGGGAGAGCCTGCTGACAGCAGCCAGTGAAAACTCCTCCAAGGCTGGGTGCGCACGGGTGAGTTATTGTTACTTAAATTGTCTTCCAAGTTCTAAGACTCCTTTCAGGTCTCCAACTAGTGTGAACAGGAGAGATTGTGCATAAAATAGCAATATTGCCCAGAGAGAAGTTAGCAGCACGAACTGTGCGAACTGAGCAGCACACCGGCACGTACTCTGGACCTCTAGGCCCCCCGGACGCCCTGAAGTTCATTTTTACCAGTTTAATAGATACTGCCTGGCTCCCGTAGAAGAATTAAGGTTTGCACTCCAAACGCAGAAGCTAAAGACAAGGATTCACCCCATTTTCATCAAGTGGGTAGGTTAGGGCCCTGTCTAACATGTGAAGGTAAGAATGTGTATAGGTAAGACAGAGAATGCGGATACTGTAAGCCTTGTTTCTTGGCAGGGATAAAATGTGGAGTCGGGACAAGCAGATACTGTGCCACAATGGCAGGGATCTCAGTGTGGTCCGTGTTTGCTAAAAAGACAGATTCCTGGCATGGATTCCCCCCTGTGGGTTCTGATTTAGTGATCTGAGCTGGGCTACAGGAACTGGCGTTTCTTATTCCCCTGGTGTTCCTTGGATCCCTGAGGTCTGAGCACTGCTGGTCCAGGCTACAGGAAGTGCTCCTATAGTATTCGGCCCCTTAGACTAACATAAGTCCCTTTCCTTCATCTTTGTTTTCGACAGACCAAGCTTATTTCACAGTCCCTGTTAAGGACGCAAAATAAAGGTTAAATTGGTCAAAATATGAGGTCAGCACAGTCAGCAATCTATGTGGAAACATAAAAACTCAACTCCTACTCACACCATCCATGAGCTTAGTTTCTAGACGAGTGAAAAATTCTAAGTGTAAAAAATCAGCAATCTATTACCTGTCAGAAGAAAAAACAATTTTGTTATGGTATTTTCTGAACAAGCTACAAAAGGCACAGGGTGCACAAAAACAATTTATTAGCATGGCAAAATGAACATTTTACAACTCTTTATAATAAATGACTTGAAATCTAAAAGATACGCCAGCTGAGTCAGAACACACAGATCCGGTAAGTCACTAGCAGCAAGGCTTTCTAAGAAACTTTTACAGATCAGTAGGAAACAGACGGCCTCACACAGAAATGGATAAGACAAAAAACCACCGATTCACTGGGAATAAAAATGTCCCGACACATAAGATGATGAGTATCACTATCAAATCTTACTGGCAAATGCAAACACTTAAAAATTAAAAATATCATTTTTATACTTACCAAATTTGAAAAATATTTCAAATCTGACAAGACTAAATGTGAGAAATGACAGCTCTTCTGCATTACTGGCGACACTGTCAGTTCATTTAATAATCTTAAAGAGCAATTTTTTTGAGACAGAGTCTCACTCTATAATCCAGTCCAATCCTGAACTCACTAGGTAGCCCAGGCTGGCATGGAACTTGAGGCAATTCTCTTGCCTCAGCCTCCCTAGTACTGGAACTAGAGGCATACACCACCATGCCCGGCTTATATGGTTCTGGAGAATGGACTCAATGCCAGAACACTTGCCTAGCATGTGGAGACTCGTGGTACAATCATCAAAACTGATAAAAACATAACGGCAGACATCAGCATCCCTAAAGAACAATATCAGTAGCCTAAGTTATTACAATACAAATACTTTCATACACCCCATACACAATTATATGCAACAAACACGATGAAGCATGTGTTAGAACAATGTACTAGCTGAGATCCGGGCACACTTTATAAGGCTGAGGCAGGAAGATCACAAATTCAAGCCCAACCTGGAGGTGAACTTTAGCTGTGATGCTACGTGTCTTAAAAACTAAAGATATGAATCAGGGAACCTGACAAAATGTTAACATATTTGCTAATCTGAGTGGTGAGTAAACAGATGTTTCTTATATCAGTGGTGTAGACTGGAGTATTTTATATTCCAAAGGAAAAAATAAAAAACAAAACCAAAGCAAGCACAAAGCTGGCAGTTCTGTGGGTGGCTTCAGGCCGATGCAGCTCTCTCTCTTCCTCCCTGGGAGTTATCACAAATGTCAGCAGCATGTGCTGAGAACATAACATCCTGAGATAAGGAGCTGGGTGCTACAGCCATGGCCCTGTTCCAGATTCCCCTTAGAAACAGGAAATCCTCCAGTGCTCTGTCCCAGTGAGTTGGTGGCCCAGGATATAAAACCCTAGCCACGCTCCTCCTGAGACCCTTTCATAGCAGTGTGAGTGGGTCAGGGAGCTGAGACTTCACCTGCCTTGGGTAGCGCTCCTGAACCCTGGGGAACCACCTCAAAATGAATCCCCAGCCTCAGTGGTCACTTAACACTACCCAATGCTACATGTGACTTTCTGCTTCGTGCAGCTCCTGTGACAGGGTCTCCTTTCTCAGTGGGATCAGACAAGGTGGTATCAGGTGTCAGCACAGTGAATCTGATTCCCACTATGCAACACAGGAAAAAGGAGTGAGGAAGAGCCTAGTTCATCAATCTTTTCAAAGAGTGAAGATGGCAGAGACTTGCAAGGGCCAAGCCCTACAGGAAGTGGGTAGGCCATATAGGAAAGACGGTACTCACGAACAGCAGGCTTAGATGCCAGCACCTACACAGGCAGAACACTGCCTGACTCCAAATGCTTTTAGGAGACAGATGTTTCTTCTTAAATAAACTCGTCATGAAAACAGCACCAAAGAAAAGAAAGGTAGCACTCGAGAGACTGAAGCAGGGGCACTGACGTGAGTTCAAGACCAGCCTGGGCTACAGAGTGAAATCTTGTCTCAAAAAAAAAAAAAAAAAGTAGAGGAGGATGCTTAGCTAGTGTGAAATACAGAACAGTATGGCGTACGGTATCCTTTGGGACATCCTGAAACAACACATTTGGTCAGGCCACATGCTGTCAAAGGCCGGGAGCCAATCAAACCACATTCTGAGACCCGGCATACCTAATCTTCCCCTCAGCACACCCTCAGCAAAAGTCTCCTTGAGCCTGTAGACTGAGCATTGAGGGTACTGCGAGCATCTGCCTTTCTGGAAGTCTTTGACAAGTGCCCTCCAAACCAACTCAGTGATCTCCGGATTCCACTAGGGACGTCCTTGACAGGAAGCATATCAATAGAAACAGTGTGCACCACTTAGTGTCAGGTTCACTGGGCCAGGACAAACTTGTTCCTTGAGGATTTTCAGTTGCCCAGAAAACTGGACAATATTGTAGAAGGTATGCTCCTACGCCAGACAGTCATTCAATAAATATTTCCTGACTGCCAACTGTAAGTCAGATACTATTTTGCTTTATTTTTTTGGTACTGGGATTGAGCCCAGGGTCCTTACATATCCTTGGTTCTTTTATTTGTTACTTTGAGATAGGGCCTTGCTAAGTCACTAAGTTAGCTAGGTTGGGCTGAAACTTGTAATCCTCCTACCTCAGCCTCCTAGGGTGCTGGGGTTACAGGCCAGCACCACCACGTCCAACTCAATCACCATTTGAGAAATTGAGATAACAACCAACAGGGAACAGGCAACGTTTTCACAGGAGAGTAGGCTGACGGGGGTGGGCAACAATCACAGAAGAGTCCCGAAACCAATAGGTCAGAAGACGTCAGGTAAGAGGAAGTGCCCTGCCGCGACCACCCAGGCGATGGGCTCACAGCCACCAGGAGGGCCATCCTGGACAAAGCGGTAGCACAAGCGAGAAACTGGCATGTGACTGTGAATCAGGGACAGAACCCACACGCAGGAACCCGGGGACAGAGTTTTGCAAGTGGAGGGAAAGATCTTGTACAAAGATTCGGGACGGAAATGAGCTTCTGAACTTGAAGATCACAAAGCACATGCATGCAGCTGGAGGGGTGGCAGAGGCGGTGCTGGCGGATGAGGTCAGAGAAGTCAGCAGGAACCAGGTCAGCTGGGACACTGACGACAGCAGAAAGGCTAGAGATTATTCTAAGTATAAAGGAAAGTCATGGGCACCTCTGCTGTGAGGGCAGGACAGCCCATGAGCCAGCGCCCAGGAGGCTGCATTCAAGTCGTCTTCGGTGTGACCACCCCACCCAAAAGGCCAGCTTATTTTTCTCAGCAGGGCTGAGCCCTTCCAAAGCTCACAGCACCTCAGGATGCATCCTGAGTCGAAGGAGCAAAGGAAGGAGGCTGACTCTGTGCACAGGCTCTCCCTTTGGTCCTATCCCCACGTGGGCTTATGAAGGACGGCTTATCTCTGCGCAACACGCGGAATCTGACATATTAAAGTGTCCCTAAAGCCCACGAACCCCGGCTTCTTCGAGTTCTCCGCCGTGTTGGAAGCCTCACAATGAGCAGAAAAACTTTCTTTAGAAAAAGAAAGGAAAAAAGTAGGTCAGGGCTTCTCTGCCTGGTAGCGTGCGCTGGGCCAGCTCCAAAGGCAACTTCTCCACTCGGAGGTCCCTCTTGAGCAAGAGTGACGTCAGTTCTGAGGGCCCCCGAAGCTGTATGATTTCTGAACCTGACCTCACCCGTGGTTTTCCTGGTAACTTTTTAAAACCATTACTTCCTGCCCTATGCTTTATTTATCCCACATGTTTATTTTCTATACAATCTATTCCAAAACAGAGCTCTGTGTGAGTTTCCAGGTCACCGTGTCCCATCAGGGCAAGCTCAACAGATGTGGGCAGAACTGAAGATAAAACCGGCCAACGCTGAGCACGCACTGCCACCCACTGCCGCCATCTCGCTCTGGGCTGGCCAGGGAGAGCCAACGCCTGTCCTTTGTGCCAACAATCTTCCCTGCCTGAGGGTCACGCTGTAGGCAGGGCAGGCCCTCCCAACCCCCACTCAGGGCTCCATGCCGACATGTTCCACAGGAGAGTGGAGGTCAGAGCAACATTCAGAGATTCCTGAGAGGCTTGCTTTAATTTCTTCCCCCCCCCTCTGCCCCCCTTTCTGAGGGCACCAGCAATTTCCTTCCATTTAATTCATCCTCCGGGTCTCCTGGCACAGCCCGCTGTTGTCATGGCAACAGAGACCAGCAATGCAGTTCTCTGAGGTTAGTGCACCCTGTGGCCCACTGCCCACGGGCCTCTTGGCTGGGCCCCTGACAGCCCTGCCCGCACCGGGCCAGCATACTGCCCACGCCTCCCCCACTCCCAGCCTGGCTGCCGCAGGACCAGGAGCCGACAGAAGTTTCAGACAGGACTGATGCCCCTTGTTCCTCCACCAGATCCCGACCAATTAAAGAAGCCAAAGAGCTCCCTAGAAAACCAAATCCCAAATCTTTGAACTCTGCTTTGCTAAAACTAAAATTGATCTTTCATGCTTCTGAAACCACAAGCAGAGGTTTGGTTTTGCCTGTGGGCTGTTTTCTTTGACCTGTTCCGTGTAGGAACTCATTTTTCAGCCTCGGCAGGAGCGCCTTGGTGTTAGGAGGCTGGTGACCACAGTGGCAGCGGTGGCCGCGAGGAAGACAGGAGAGGTGAACACGCCAGCCTTGTCAGCACAATCAAGGCCAAAGGCCTTTCCTGCACTTGCTCGCTCTCTCCTTCATTTATCCTGTACTACTCCGTGTTGCTGCGTTTTCAGCACCTAGAACAGAGCACCTGGCACACAGTAGGCCTTTTATAATAAATAACTTACATTCCCTGAGGTTTTTATTTTGTTTTTGAGACAAGGTCTCACTCTGTAGTCTAAGCTGGTTCTAAACTCTGAACTCTGAACTATGTAGGCCAAGCTGGCCTGGAAGTCAAAGCAATCTTCTTGCCTCAGCCTCCAGAGTGCTGAAACTAATTCCAGGCTTATATGGTGCTGGGGAATAGAACTTAGAGCTTTGGTGCTTTCCAAGCAAGTGCTCAAACCATGATGCTATTTCTCCAGCCCCTTCCTGAGCTCTTTCCTGTGTGCTAAATAATGTAACAGTGTGGAACAGCTAGCTTAAACACATCTGCTTCAGCTTTTATTATAGAAATATAAAATCTAAAAAAAAAACTTCTTCCTTACTATGTGCAAGACACTATCTTAAGCATTGTGCTTATATTAAGTAACTGAACCACACAACAACCATGTAGCAGGTGGAATGATGACCCCTACGTGATCATCGTGATCACGTGGCCTAGGCACTAGATCCTCCGAGTGAGAATTTATCTGGAAATAAGGTCTTTGTAGATATAATGAATGTCCTTTAAATTTATCTTGGATTATCCAAGCATATAAATCCAGTGACAAGCATCTTTGAAGGAGAGAAGAAAAGACAGAGAAGAGGAAAGGGCCATGTGGAGACCAGGGCAAAGAAGGGGGTGATGCCCAGGGACCAGCCAGAGCCACCAAAAGTCATGGAAAGAACAGGAAAATTCTCCCCAGAGCCTTCAGAGGAACAGACACTCTCCAACACCTTGATGGTGGACTTGTTCAAAATCACACAGCTGTTGCTTCAAGCTACCAGTATTGTGGAAATTGGTTATGGCTGCCTGCCTTAGGCAACTAATATAAATCCTATTCACTTTCCCAAAAAATACTGAGCCCAGATGCAGTGACTTGCCCAGGTTTGCACAGTAAATGGCAGACTAGAATTTGAACCAGGCCATCCGGCTGGAGCTCCCTCCTCTTAACCACTACATTTATCCCTGGAATATATTTATTGATGAGCTATCATGTGCCATGTATGTTAGATGTTGGGTGCTACATATGTTAAATGTCAGCTATAAACAAAAGAGATCAAGTTTCTCATGAAGCTTATGGGGGAGTTGATGATCAGAGGGGGAAGGTACTCACCTAAGGTCATACAGATGGCAGAGCCCCGATTTGAGTTGGAACACCTGGCTCCAGATCCTGCCCTCAACCCGCAGAAACAAAACAGGAGCCACTGGCTTAGGTGGCCTTTGTAAACTGTAACCAAAAGACAAAAAAAATGGGGAAATATAGTAGACTCAGCCACTTTCCCCTTTCCCTCTGGGCAAGGTCCCTTGTTGCGGGGGCTTTACTCAGGCCACCCGGCATAGTATAGAAAACAGAATATGAGCAAAGCATAGTAGCCAAGGTGTATACAAGGAGGCAGAGCTATGGACCCTCTTTTGTGTTTCCTATGAAGATAGGTCAACATCTGGAAATAGCACCTGGAGGCTGGAGAATGCTGAAATCACCTCCCCTCCCCCCCATCCCCCCACCCCTCGCCCAGACTGAGGGCAGTCTAAGACATCTGACCCAACCCTGGCAGCACCAGGGGCAGGTCTGCTCCTAAATTTGCCACAGAATCATCTGAATTCCACCTGGAGAACAAAATAACTTCTTAAGTGAAACCAGACATCATTTTCCAGGTCCAAGAGCAAAAGCTCTGAGTGGCGCATCTGCGCTTTCAATGTTGTGTCCGCAGACTTCCGACACCTAAAGACGCACACATTTGAGAGGATGAAGTGGCCAGAGTGAGATGTATTTTTAATTGTTTTCCTTCCTTGGAGAAAAAAAGACCACACACACACACACACACACACACACAGAGAGAGAGAGAGAGGGGGGGGAGAGGGAGAGGGAGAGAGAGAGAGAGAGAGAGAGAGAGAGTAGCTTAACCTGGATAAATGTGGTGTAATTTCCTTTTTTGAATTGAATTTTAACTGGTTCAACTGCAAAAACAAAGAGAGCCAAGGAACAGATTGAGGGGGACTTAAAAAAAGAGAGAAGGATGGAAAAAGTAAAAAGAGAGAAAAATGGGAAAATTCATCCATAAAGCAGAAAGAAAAGTAAAGGATGAGGCGGCCAACGACTGTGTGCAAGACAAGGGGGGAATGAAAGGGAGAGACAGCGGTCAGGACAGGTGACGGGAGGAAGGGCGGGCCAGAAAGCCGGCTACTTTCTGCGTGTGCCCTCCACAGGCCTGTACCTGGCTCCGCCCCCTCCCCTTGGCCCTGCTCAGGGGACTGACTGTCTATCAGTCTTTTGAAGAGGCAGGAGGCTATCAGTTTACAAGAAGAGAGGAAGCAGAGGAAGAGGAAAGAAAGCAGACAAATTACTAAATGAGGAAGCCAATTATCCAGCGCACCATACTTCAAGCTGTCAGCAGCCTGCTATTCCTCAGGCACCTTGGGCAAAGTGGGACTGAGACCTGGAGACTCACTGCCATCTGGGCCCTCCGAGGAGACAATCTAGACAGACTTCCCCTCGCACGTTCACATCAGATGGCCAGCCTCTCCAGGAGCTCCTTCCAGCTCGGAGCTCAGCGTTACGGTATCACGGGCACACAAGCGCACAGAGGGCCTTCAAATAACGCTGCCCAGGAACGCTCCGGTTTCCTATTTGGACAGCTACGGGGCTGCTTTGGAGCCTGCTCTGCCTTCCGAACAGCACCGAGCGTGAAAAGCCAAGAGCAACAGACATTTGCTTCAGTCAAGCAGCCGAGGAGGATAGAAGGGAAGGAAAAAAAGATCTTTGGAGACCGCCAAAGACTAGAACACAGCGAGCAGCTCGGCACATGGGGGCTTGATTCACAACCCATTTAAAACCCCAACAAAGTGTGACTCAGGGCAAGGTAAATACCCCTTAATCAGGTAAATACCCCACAGGGCGCCATGGGTATGGCGATACAGTAGCAGCTCCAGTGGCTGGATGTGGGGGTGGAGGGTAGAGAAAGGACAGGCAAGAAGGAGGTCAAAATGCATGGAAAGGAATCCTGTAAGTCGGTGGCAGACTCCTCTCTGCAAGAAACATGAATTACAGTAAACAGCTGAGGCACAGGGCGAACGACAGCGGCCCCGTTACATAACATCTCCGCATCCCCATCCGGGGTGGGCAGCCACACAAATGCCAGCAGGGAGACCTTGGGAGAAGTTCAAATGTTGGCAAAGAACCCCAAGAAAAGGGAAATGTCATGTTTGTGATGGAGGACTATGAAAGATGCTGGCTTGTCCAAGATGACCACAACCCCCAGAAGCATAAATGGTAAATGCCCTCTTCGGCATTCACAAAAATCTACAAACAACTGTCCTTCGCCATTAAGAACAATGACTCACTTTGGAAAATACTGATCCTGACCTACATACCCACGTTTCTGCTCCACACAGCAGAAGTTATTAGCCACCATGATAGTGTCTATTAACAACGTTTCTCAGGGAGAGGGCTGAGGACTACCTGCATCAGTCTCCAGAAACTTGGTGATGGTGGAAACTGCTGAATTGCAGTTTCTTGGGCCTGGGACTTGGGAATATACTTTTGAAAATGTAGCTCTGCTGGAGATTCTCACGCTCTCAGAAGTTCTAAAATGACTCTTGTATCACGTGCTACCTAGTGAAACTTCCCTCCCTGCTTCCTTCTCTGTATCCATTACAATCTTCATACAAGGTACCAGGTTTAATGAAAGTATGACTGACAACGACTAGCACCTGGAAGGCACCTTAGTACACCATATCTTAATTTATGAAGAATTGTTGTTTTGTTATTATTGCTGTTGCACTGAGACAAGGTCTCACTACGTTTCCCAGTCTCAAGTGAGGCAGGAACCTCAGCCTCCTGAGTAGCTGAGACAATAGCCATGTGCCACTCCTGGCTTAATTTATGGAGAACTTGTTTGCTTGATTAATGGTAAAACTGATTTTTAGCTGCTGCAGCCTTCTATGGACAAAATAAATAAATAAAAAATAAAGCAAAAAAACCACCCAAGCAAGTTCACTACACAAGACCATTTTTTGATGAAGATTCTCCTACCTCTCCCCTCATCAGGGAGGATGAAAAGATGAGGAGCAACACTCTCAAGAGTCAGACAACACTCTGAACCCTAAGTTTTCATGCATTGTGGCACTACACATGGGAACTGGCACCTCTGGGAAATGGTAAACTTGGTTCGCTTGTCTAGGGTGCAAGAGTCAATGACATGAGGAACTGTTTCACATAAAACAAAGCTCACAATGAAAATGTTGCAGTAAGGAAACATAGATGCAAAGTGGCTCACATAACAACTCAGAAACTGAGCAGCCCATGAGCAGATGCCTCTGGCTTTCTTTCATGAAACATACAATACGACAAACTAATGATCACAAATAAGACCCACTCTCTCAGGCAATGTATTTGGCACAGAAGTGTGTAAACATAAACAGACTAAACTCACCACTAATTCTTTACGTTGTCCTTCCTGAGTTCCTTCTGATCATAACATGCAAAGCACGGCCTTCTTCCCCGAAAGAAATTAATATGCTAGAGGTCACGCCCAGGGGCAATCATCCAAATGACAGGTAGTTCACTGCGGGCAAGAGAGTCCTGCCCAAGGACTGCTATGACAGCATGGACAGGGGTTTCCCTTGACCTGTCTCCATTCACTCACAAGAATCAACAGGAAAAGAGAGGCAAAAAGAGCCGCAGGAACCTGACTCAGGGTGTGGTCATCAGACGACGTTACTCTTTCTTTGTTCACATTATACCCCGAAGTGCCATGACAAAGAAAATACAGAGGCTCTCAATTACACTGACTGCCAACATTTTGCTTCAGCAACCAAGACCATAAATTCTGGTTTTTATGTACGCACTGATAAAATTTATCAGGGCCCCTACGGGGTAAGAGGCAACTTCTTTCTCTCATCCCTGAGGTTTCCCAGTTGGCTTCCATTTTTCTGTGACGTCCTAGTAAGACTCCAGGCTTCCTTCCTCCTTCTCTCCTTTACCTTTGTATGAGTTCAAGGGTCCTTCACTGTCCTTTCCCAGACCTTTAGTTTCCATTCCTCCTTTCCACAACAGCACCCTTGACCTTCAATACTTTCTCCATATATCTTTTCAACGACCACAATATTCAAGTAAGAATGAAACCAATTTTTGTTCAAATTTTGTGTGTACTTCAGTTCTGTAAACAAACAGGGAAAAAGAAGTCCATGAAACTCATCTTAACCAGAAGCAAGCTCTTGAAGAATATCAGTTTCTTCCTAGACAAGGACAGGGCAAGGACACAGTACATACTGCAGAAATATCCAGAGATGGCAACAATGCCATTTCTACTCTGAGGACCCCACTTGAGCAGATGGGAATGGACTAGAAGGAAATCCTGTCTGATAACTATGAACAAATCCTACTGCATAGTAAAAATCAACCCATTTCCTGTGAGATGGAAAGTGGGCAGGCTGTCACTCAAGTTGTACAGCAAGCCTACCGTGGGAAAGAAACTATTAGTCCCACAGTCAAACGATGCCATATTGAACTTGGGGTAAAGCTATTTATCACACTGGTTTCCTTTTCCTTTCTTTCTTTTAATTTTTTAAACCAGTTTTCTACTCTGTCTATAGAATAGGATATTGGGCCAATAAAAATAAAAAATGCCAAAGGCTTGAAAAACAGTAGCACAATGATTTTTCAGGTGCTTGGGCCAAGGCAAAAGATGAATTCAGAAGAGACAGAAAACTACTCAAACTCGATATTGCTCACTGTAGACCACATGAGGTTGGCTGGAAATCTACTGACAGATTATGTTGGGTCTGGAAGCCATCAATGTTGGGGCTAGGGTTGGGTGGGCTTGAGAAATGCCTTTAGGGAGACATATGCAATGTCTTTTTGTTCTCTCTTTTTTCCTCTCTTTATGTAGTAAGAACTTCACCCAGGGCTTTCCCATGGAGCTACAGCCCCAGCCTTTATTCCTTATTCTGAGATAGCCTTGCTAAAGTGCTGGCTTTTCCAGGTAAGGTTCTCACTTGCTCTTTTCCTGCCTCAGCTTCCCTAGTTCTAGGATTACAGACATGTGTTACCCTGCCTGGCTTTTCTGTTGTCTTGATGTATGTAAGATGACTTCTGAGACTATTTTCTGCAGCTGAGGCAAGCAAACCCTCTAAAAACAGAGGCGCTGAGTGTTTAGCAACTCAAGCTAAATCAGACACTCTCTGTCGTGGTTCTATTAATTGCTTTTAATAGCTTTAGCTGGTTATCTCTTTGACTTGTGGACATCAACCTTTCTGACTTCAGTGATTAGACAAATTCTTAAATGTTTTCTATTGAAACAGATACAAGAAGTCCTCACAAGGAGATGTACAGGCTCTTGGCAGAAACTAGGGTTGGGACACAGGTTCAGTATGTATCCCTCCAATTTATAAAGGGAACTTTGCATTTTTAGAAAATGTAGCTTATTATAGGTCTTAGTATTGAAGTATTCCATGAAATAAAAGGCATCAGAAGGAGGACAGGTAGGGACTCCTACCACAATGGGTGTGTAAGAACACTACATAAAATTGGGGAAAGGGAAACATAACTACTGTTTTCAATCTATACTTCCCCCACCGTCCATCCTCAGTCTTCTTTGGCTTCCAAAATATGTAATAATGGAGTCTTTATCATCTTCATCCTCATCCTCATTTTTTCAGTTCTTGCTATGTGTAAGAACTGGCATCATGAGGCATACATTGCTCCACTGATCCTCATAGGACACTTCAAATGTAGATGCTAGCACTATCAAACTGTACAGGTGATAAGCCTGATGCTTAAACTTTTTAAATGATCCTCCAGTTCACACATGGTAAGTGACAGAACCAGGACACAAAGTGATGTCTTTAACTCCAGAGGCTACATACTTACTCAGCAAAGAGAACAGGAAGTCTTAGCCTAATTTATCAAGGGTTCCCTGAGATTCAACAGAGAAAAACAGGAAGAAGTGAAAACTTGATCTTCATAGAAAGCTAAGACAAACCAGATCTAGTGTGTTGAACGCAGGGCCTTTGCACTGAGCTATATCCTCAGCCTTTCTCCCCCACCCCACACAGGCTCCTGCTAAGTCTCTAAGTTGCCCAGACTAGACTCAAACTTGCAATCAATCCTTCCACCTCAGACTCCTAGAGTCTAGAGTGCTGGAATTACAGGCATGTGCCACCATGCCTAGCTGTATTTCAATCTTCTGAAAGACCAAGTAAAAGGAAAATATTGCCATTGTCAATGACCTCTGCCCTGTCCTTTCAGCACCAAGCTTACCAAATGAGGGTACATAGTCTACGACAACAGAAATAAGAAATGGCCACGTACCCATCTGTTATCTACAGAAATAATACATTATTACAGAACACTTTGAACATCACGAGAATATCAGTGATGAAATTATGGGCTCAGGTCACAAATGATTTTCTGAACTAATTTCAACAGCACATGGTATCAAAGAGGTTAAGACAATCTGGTAGACTATACCAGAGTCTCAATGTAGAGATCACTGAAGACACTGGCTCCTTCCCAATCTATACATGGGACCACAGTCTGTACTCAATAGAGTAAATAGGATCGATCCCATTGGTAGAGGCGCAAACCTCAACCCAGGTGGAATGAAAAAACCAATCCCACAGCACATGGAGGAAACTAACACCCTCAGGAGCACTCCCCAACATGCATAGGGAGCACACACAAGAAGATCTGGGTTTGTAGGGTGTGGTGTTATGTTACTCTATGTTGCTATAACAAAATGCCACAGACTTGATTAACCTGCAAGCAACAGAAATTTATTTATTACACTCTGGAGGCTGGAAATTCAAGATCAAGGTATTAGTAGTTTTGGTGTCTGATAAAGGCTGCTTTCTGTTCCCAACATGGCATCTTACTGTTGCATCCTACAGAGCAAAGGATGCAACTTCAAGTTCTTTAAATCCCTTTTCTAAGGGACTAATACATTCATGAAGGTAGAGCCTAATCATATCTTAATGACTCTACTTTTAAACTGTTGCATTGAGGATTTTCAATTTATGAATTTTGAGAAAATTCCTATGCATTCACATCACACCCACACACACAAGTACAGACATAAATAAGCACATGCAAGCAAACAGCTATGCTGGGGTCCCCAACTCCTAGGCCACGGACCCTGGCTTTGGAAGGACAAGGCCACTGGGACAGATGAGTGGCAGACAGGTGGTGAGTGAGAAGCAAGGCTCAGCTGGCCGTCAGCAGCTCCTATTAGGTCCTAACACGGCCACTGACCTGACAGATGTGGAGCTCCACTCCCCGCTCTCCGCCTGCTGTTGCTTGCCATTTCCAAGCTGTCCTCAGACAACCTACTGTATGGCAAGTCCCACTCCCACCCATCGCTCTGCCCCATTGTCTCCTGCCCCTAGTCATGAGGAGAATGGTCTTCCACTACACAGTCCCTGTGTCAAAAGGGCTGGAGACCAACGATCTAGAGGACAGATAAATGGCAGACTAGGGATGGAAGGAGAGCCTGCCAGAAGGGAACAAAAGGGCTAGGAAATTCTGGCACCTAATCCATAAACTTCCTTCTGTGCTTTGCTCACAGTGAGTCTATATACCATCCCCCAGATGCACCTACAAAGACACATGCTTCTCCAAGCCCCATGGACCTTTCTATAACACAGTAAACTGTTTCTCCAAAGGCCTTCAGCTTACAGTCACCATTTTTTCTTACCAGCTCTCTTCTTTTGTCCCTTCAACATTTAAAGCTACTTTTGCCCACAATTGCCAAGCATCTTACAATGACAGCTTTGCTCCAATTAGGTAATCAATGAAATTAAATTCATAAAGTTGTCAAGACGGCATGTATGGGGTGATTCTTCACAGCATGGTGGCCATGGGATAACTCTGGAATATCTATCCTTAGAGGCATGGCTGAAGAAAGCATGATCAAATCAGTCCAAAGAACTGGTTACCAGGGACAAGTGGATCCAGACAGGCCAATGTAGCGAGGTCTCCAGGTCATTTTATTTTTAACGATAAAAGGGCAGAATACTTATTTATAATGCAACTTACATATCATTATTCCCCACCAATATGCAAGTAGCATTTTATAGTCATATATTTACTTGTAAATCAAAATCTATCACTCAACATACCAAAATGAAAACCTAAGGTTCTCTGAAGAGTAATTAAAGGCCCTGGGATTTGTGCTTGTAGCTAAGGTCTTACTTGAAAGTTATTGATTTTAACACCTAGAATGGTGGTACAGATCTGTAATCCCAGCTACTTATGAGGCTAAGACCAGAAGGATCCTAAAGTTTGAGGCCAGCCTAGACAACTATGTGAGATCTGATCACAAAAGAAAATTTAATAGGAGCTGGGCATATACAGGGCCCTGGGTTCAAACTCCAGTAGTGGAGAATGAGAGGGAGAGAGAGGGAGAGGGAGGGAGAGAGGGAGAGGGAGGGAGAGAAGAAGGGAAGGAGGGAGGGGGAGAGGGAGAGAGGGAGGAAGGTGGGAGGGAGGGGGAGAGAGGGAGAGAGAGAGAAAGAGAGAGGGAGGGTTGTTTTTAAGATCAATGATGTATAAAGTCTGAATAAGTTTGAGATGTGTAGGTAAATCAGATCTGTCTCACCTAGCAAAGGGAACTGCTTCCCATCCCCCTACCCCATTCCCTGCGGCAAATGTAAAATAGTAACAGTCCCAGGAACCTCAACTCACCCTGTTTACACATAACAATTTCTCTAGCCATCATTCACCCACCCATTTGCCAAATGCTTCCTGAGGCCTACTATGTGTATAGACTTACTCTAGAAACTCTTCACTCACACACAGCCTCCTTACCTGCTGTCTTCACTCCAAGATCCTCCCCAGAACCCCTCTCTTAAGCCCAAATCCTTTTTCACCATGGTCCCTCACACCCATCAACTCAAGCTTCCAAACTCTCACCCAGGGCCTCCACCCTCTCAAGGAAGCAACGCTTCCTGGCTCAGCTCTTCCTTCGGACATATTACGACCACCCACCTCGGGACTCCTTAACTACAGGATGTGTGGTCCACCCCTGATCTGACCAGGGGCACCCTCAAGTCTATGCAGACTAAGAATGGGAAAGGGTGAACCTCCACATCTCACTGTAGTACACAGAGAAGTGCAATTTCCCATCTTGGACTGCTGGTCTGAGGCATGGAGCTGCTGAACCCCAGCCATACGTCCTGAGGGGCAGCGCTGGATGCAGCTGGGTGGAAAGGAACATCTGACACTAAGATGGTTTGGTTCTTGTCTCAGCTTTATATCATTTCTGCCCAAGAACACTGTCCAGGCCGAGGCTTAGCTTCACTCTTCCTTGATTTTTTTTAAGATCTACGGATCTGGCATTTGAAGCCTACATTCTGTTAGCTTTCCTTTCTCCAGTCTGCCTCAAAACCCAAAAACTACTGAAAAGCAACAACAAAATTCCAAACTTCCTGGTGTTTGGCAAGTGGCAGGCTTCTCCCAGGGAGAGGGAGAATTTGAATGTAAAGGGTTAAACATTACCACGCTTCCCTGGAAGGCCCTTTCTGCCCTGTTAATGGAACCCAAGTGCAAACCTTGGCAGGAATCGAACATTAGCTCATGACAGGTGTAGGCTTCATGCTGGCCGTCGTTTCATTTCCAGAAAAAAAAAAAAAAAAATTAGGGACATAGGGGCCACTTTATGACACAGCAGGCTGGAACAGACTGCTTTGCAGAGATCTCTTCTGGCTGAAATAATTCCCTGTAACAACTTCCTTGACACGCTGTCACGATGGGCTGTTTCCAAGGTAATGGCTGATGCCTGGGGACATAATAGACATCATCTGTGGCCTTCCAGAGACACAGTCACCAGCACACTCCGCCACATTCTTCTCATGGAGTCATTCATCCATGCAGCAGTCTCTGCTGCCCTGGTTCCCCATTACATACCCCCAGCAGCCTCCAGGTGTTCCCATATCATGTCAATGTTCCCTTGTGCCCTAAATGCTGGGTCACAAACTCGAATGTCTTTGGGAGTCAGCCAGACAATATAAATGACTGAGGCAGTGTGGATGACAACCAGAGTCCCTGCCTGTTTAGACAAAAGCAGCTTGCAGCTCTAGTGGACAGTTTCAACCTCAGGATGCTGCTCTGGATCAGAATTCCTTGTAGCTCTCCTCTGGTTGAAATAAATCCATAAATAAGATCCTGATAAATAAGACCTCCTGTCAGGATGTCCTGTTCTGGGTTGTATCCTGTCCCCCAGAAACTACGTCTACTCAGAACCTCAGGATATGACCGTATTTGGAAATAGGATCTTTGCTGATGCAATTGGTTACATTAAGATGAGGTCATACTGGATTAGGGTGGACCCTGAAGCCAATGACTAGGAGGCAGAGAGACACACACAGAAGGAGGATGCCATGTGTAGACAGAGGCAGAGATGGGGGGAATGTTATGGATAAGCCAGGGACTCCCCCCAACCTGCCTGGGATTGTTGACGACACCTAGAAGCTAGAGAAGATGAACAAAATCACGTAGCTGAAGACTGCAGACTTTTTCCCTTTCTATTTGAAATTATTTTTGCTTATAAAAGAGACAAGTCTTTCAATGGAAGCAAACAAAAAACACACATCCTCACTGCTGTGTGATCTCTCATCTTAACTACAAAGGCCTCAAACTACTCTGGCCCTTTTCAATCCACTGTACACTGGAGTCAGCAAGATCTCTTGAAAACTGAGATCACATGATGCTATCTGTCTTAGTGACATTTTTTTATCACTATGACTCAATACCCAACATGTACAAATTAAAAGGAAAGATTTATTTTAGCTCATAGTTTCAGAAGGTCACAGTCTATTCATGGGTGACCAGCAATAGCAAAAGCACACGGCAGAGGCAGATCCTCCTGCAAACAGGAAGCCAAATCAAGTCACAGAAGGAAGGAAGGTAGTAGCATACATTCTTCTAGGTCCTGTCCCAGTGATCTGCTCCTTCTGGTTCCAGCCTCAGGGTTCTGCCCCTTTTAGCTTTAAGCCCCCACGCCCACACCTGTAATCTATATTCTACCACACCTGTAATCTATAACCCACCACATGCTTGTCTTCCACTAAACACCTATAATTCATTACAAACTAACCGCACACGTTTCCATAGAAAATTCACAGAATCCAAATACATGAAACTTTTGGAGATTCCAGATCCAAATCACAATATCACTCATCTCCCTGACATTCCTTAATGATGGCCTATGACTATTCTAATAAAGACTAAAATCGTTACTAGGACTCAGGAGGCCCTGCAGGTTCTGATCCCTGTTCCTTCTCACACTCTGCTTCAGTATTATTGGATTCCTCCAGTAATCAAATGCTCCTTACGTTCTCTTCAATCTCAGGACCTTTACACATGCTGGTGTTTCTTCCTCAAATGTCCTCAATCCCCCATACAGAGTGTACATATCTCCATCTATGAATACAAGCATCAGACACACACACACACACCCACACACACACCCCCTACCTTTCATCTGATAAATGCCTTCTGTTCTCAAGTCAGTCATCATTTCCCCAGGAAAATGTTCTCTGATCCCCTTTTCAAAGTTAGTCTGATCTCTTCCAAATGCTCTCACAGTACTATTGAATTAGTTTGGGTTCTTTAAAAAGACAGAATTTACAGATTTTATCACAAAAGGATCTATTAGGAAGGCTTACATATTCAAGGATAGAGATGGTCCAAGATGGCTGCTCAGCAGTGAAGCATATCTCCCATCTAGGGCTGCAGGACTGCTGGTGAGGTGAGAGGCTGCTGCAGATCTCAGGTGAAGATGGGAGCCTGAGGATCGATGACTGAAGAGCAGCAACAGGCAGACAGGCACAAGTTGAGACTAGAGCAAATCTGTGCTGACAATCTAAAATGTGCAGCAAGTCTGTAGACAATTGCAAAGGCGAGAGCTTTCCCAGAGGAAGAAGCTGTACCAATCTTCCCTCTTCCTTCCTTTTTCACTCCTGGAGTTCCAGTTGGCCCTCCCACATCTGGGCGGGTGCTCTTCTCTCATTGGCTAGCCCACAAGTCACACGCACTCTAATCCAGACCAGTTCTTGATCCCCAATCCAGGGGTAGTTCACAAATCCTAATCCTAATGGAGGTGTGGTTCCTAATTCCCTCAAAATGACATAAACCCTTCAACCGTCACAACTATCCTCTCTCAAACTGACCACCTTCTACCAAAACATGCACCATCATGTGCTTCACACTCATCACATCCATTGCCAGCACCATCCCGTGTGCCCAGCACAGTGCCACCACGCATTTGGCCCTGTGAGAGGCAATACAGTACTGCCTCTCCAGGGACTGTCCATCCTTTGACCATCCTCTGCAGCCTTTTTACTCTGAGCCCTTACTTTGTACTTTTAATATGACTGTATTTCACATCTTGCACTGTCCTTCTGATGGTTAAGTCTTCTGACTGCCAGCCACACCTCAGGCAGGGGGTTGTACTGCGACCATCACTGCACATTCCTGTACAGTATGGGACTTCATCACACTTAGGTTGGGCTTTCTTTTAATAATGGTAAGGAGGCCTGGCAGAGCTGTATGGGCAGAAAGTACAGTATACCAGTTAAGAGGCAGGGCTCTGGAGCCTGAAACCTGGGTTTGAGTCCACTTTATGCCCAGCACAAGTCAGGGGAGGGTGACTCTGGACAGGAGAGCTAGATCTTTATACTGCTACCTCTACTTCTTTGGAAAACGTTAGATCCTTACAAAGTTGGATCTTCCCCTCCACAGATTCCTATCACTCACAAATGTCCTGCACAGAGACATCTGAATTCCAATTCTTACTAGTTGTTCTCAGAAGCAATTCCCTCCCGGCCCCCAAAATGCTTGTAGGCATTCTTAATTGTTATCACCTGTGCAAGAGTAAGGGTCTTGTCATTGTCTTTCGTCGGTAGAGCAAGGGTGCTGTTAGACAGACAGCAAAGGACAGTACTACTACTCCTGCCTCACCAAGGAACCATCCAGCCCACAATAACAATCATGCCTCGGTTGAGTAAACTTGTTCTAGACTATAGCAACTCATATATCAGGTCTCCTAAACTCAAATTCACATACATCATGTTTTAGGTTTGAGCAATTTAGTCTCTAAGCCTTCTTTCAAAGGAAAAGTCTTCAACAATAATCAAGTGTTTAAAAGAAACTGAAGACTGTAGTTTGTCCCAACCCAAACTAAATCTTTCATCAATTCTATACAGGCTCCCAAATTCCCCGTTGTAGCCACTGTCTTTCAGAAGAGACCTCAGAGCCTCAAGGAAGTCCAAGTGTTTCAGTGTTTGAAGGACATTTTTGGTTAATCACTTCAACCTGCGTCACTTTAACTGCACTTATCCGAGACCTGTTTATTGTTTCACTGCTCAGCCACTCCCGTGTTATCTATGACTGAAGTCTTCCATTTATTTGTAGAGCAAAACATGATATATTTTTATTCTCACATCCCTTCCAAGTCTCTGAATTACATTAGTGTGAACTTTCCAAAATAAATTCACCTCTGAGCTGAAACGAAGCATGGAAAGTTCCAGCCCAAAAGAGTATCTTCCTGGAAAGTTAGAAGCAAATGAAAATGGATTAGAATGGCATTTCTCTGTAACTTCAGCCCTGGTAGGATAAAAGATTTGTTAATATAAAAGAATCTCTAATGGGCTAGATGTACACAATCCAGGACTGATTTTCAGCTCCCTTTTATTCAGACTCTCAGGAAGAACAACTAGAAATGAACAGAAAGGAAAAATCTGCACACGTGACTCTCATTCTGTCCCAAGTCCTGGTTAAAGTGCAAAGAAAGAGTGTTTTATCGGAATGAGAAAGGTGGAACAACCAGTATAGCAAGGACTCTGATTCTGCTCCATAATTTGTTGGGCCATGACTGTGGTCTAGCAGCATTTGTCAACAACTCAAAGTTAATATTTATGTGATGGCCACCATGGTTTTCCCTACAGAATGTAACTATTCTCATAGCTCTTGGCAACGTGGGACATAAGAGAAATGGTAGAGCATCTGGCAAGTACTGACATGGAAAAATATTTTCCAATCACCTCCAACCCCTAGATGATTCAAAATCTGGATGATTCTGAGGCATGGACCTTTTCAAAAATCCATCCACAGGTATAACTGTGATAAAGCCCACATACAGTTGGTCAATCCAGCAGTAGGACCCCTAGAGTAGGGCCTGGGAAGTAGCTTAGTAATAAAGTGCTTGCCTACCATGTACAAGGTCCTGGGTTCAATCCCCAGAAGCACAAAAAAAAAAAAAAAAAAAAAGTGTTGTCCTCTAGATAAACTTACTTTCAAAGAGTTTTCAGGAGCAAAAGAATGGTTCCCTTCAGCTCCTGTTCCCAACACACACACAGTCTTGGGCAGAATATGAGCATCTAAAGCGTTGAAATAGAAATTGCTCCAGGAAAACGGGTCCCAGGAGCTCAGTCTCATTCCCCACCCGCAACAAGACCCTTCCCAACAGTCTTTATGTTCTATTAACTGGAAAAACACATGAAAAAATCAGTTTCAGAATTTTTCGTTTAACATGGTTGAAGTGGCATCATTCAGACAGAGCTTGTTATTTAGGTATAAAAGCAGGCATGTATTTCTATCAATTACAACTCAGAGAAATAATAATTACTGGGAAGATAATTTGGAAGTGTTGACTCTTGTTTTTACTTTCCTTGATCCTATATTATTTGCATTTTTATTATCTGCCCCCAAAAGGCTGTTTTACTTTTTCAAAAAAAAGTCTCAAAAAGTTTGCATTTTATCGAATTTTCTTTTTATCTTTTGGCTAATTTTTCTTTAGGATTGTACACGGGCAAGTAGAATTGAGTAAAGGGGACAATTCCATTCACTCATAATTTGATCAAATAATAATACAAGAGCATGAAGTTAGTCATATTAATATATGCTCCAGAGTGATAAATGGGTCCTCTACATTTTCCCATCTGCATTCCCACTGATGTCATCTCCATGAATACAAGAGGTTTGTCACCCACTGTCTGTCAGGGTTGATTCTAGTGTCGTGGGTGACTGGGCACCTTCACAGTCCTAGACAGTCCTTCAGACATTCCATCTTCACAAAAAGAAAAGAGTTCTTACATCCTCAGCCAAGGCTAATAAAATCATAACATGCATAACCTAAAGCTGGGCGTGGTGGTGCACACCTGTAATCCCAGCATTTGGAAGGTTGAGGCAGGAGGATTGCTGTAAGCTCAAGGCCAGTCTGGGCTACACAGTGAGCTCAGTACCAGCGTGGACTACACACCAAGACCCTGCCTCAAAAATAAATAAATAAATAAATAAATAAATAAATAAATAAAAAACTACAACCTCAAGGCTATATGTGGATTGGGAAATTCTAGGTTTTTAACAAAAGTATTTGGTTAAATTCAGAGTCTTTAATTTATACTTAGAATGGGAAGACATCATTAAAAGGCTTTTCACCAAAAATAGTCTCCCCAACTCCCTGTTATTAACAAAACAATAACCTTCACCTCAAATCTGTAATCCTGCAAAAGGAGACTCTATGACAGGCACAGCAAGATGGGCTGAGGCTTCTGGAGACTCAAAATATCCCAAAATAGCCTTAGCTCTCCTGTCTAAAATCAAGAGGTAACTGAAGCAGTTGCAACTGTGGCTTTTGCCTGGCCAGTTCAGCAAAATAATATGCCAGAGATGGTGCATCTTATCTCACAGTCCACATTTCCAGTGGGGCCAAATACAGAAAGTGCACTCGGGTTGGCACACGATTTGAACTATTTTACTTTAGAGAAAGAAAAAATTGAGCAATCTTGGAAGAACTCCATATTCTTCTAAAAAAATTTTTTTAAGTTCCTCTTGAAAACTAGTTAGGACTTTGAGCAGGAAGGAAGGGTTTGGAACAGTCGTCCCTGAATGAGTTGGGAGAATGTTAATCACTGTCCCTTCTCTCTTTTACTTAAAGATTAGCTCACATCCCAGGCCCCTACAAACGGAAACTGCATCTACTTAACTTTTGAGAGTATCATGAAGAATATTTCTGCAACAGTAGCAGCAGGAGAGCCGGATCTAAAAGACACTTGAGTCTGGAAAATTACCCCAAGGCAATGAGAGCCCAAGGGGTCAGCAATAGGCTGAACGGACATTTGAGAAAGTCATTTATTTCTTGACAAAAGTTCTCTAGAAAAAAAAATAACTCAACAAAACAGTAAAAATGAAATTTCCAAATATATGGGCATCTGCAACTTTAGCCAAAGAGAACTGTGAGGCAAAGGGGGCCTGCACAGAATATATTAGGTTAAAAATATTATACTGAGTGTTATGACTTCTGTATATTAAGCGAGGAAAGAGCAAGATGCAAAGAAAGATATATAATTCTACTTCAATACAATGAACAATGTTTTCCCCAAGCCAAGATAAGTTGTTATATGACCTGTTTGAGAGCACAGAGCTGTGTGTAGAAGGGTACACGACGACGTGTTACTACTCGTAACACGAGAGGGGGGAGAAAAAAAGAGAAATTCTTACTAAATAGAAAAATACACGTGATACAATAGGGTAGAAAAATAAAGACTAAAAGTCAATGGTTTTATCACAAGTATGCAAATGCTGAATATGTAGAGACAAGACCTGGAAGGCGACACATGAGTTGTTTTTGGGATGAACTATTGGTGATCTTAAGCAACCGTAAAAGCCACTTGAGCAATACAGGGAATATGCTAGACCTTCTGCCCGCGGTCCGTACTCCATGGCTCAACATTACACTTGGTAGACACACAAAACAGCAAAAAAATGAGACCCATCTTAAAAGCAGGTCTGAGGAAGTGCAAAGACAGGCAGTAGCTTTTTTAGGGATCAGAGAATTCCAGCCTTCCATATCATGTACCCAGGAGTAGAACAGTTCTCCGCAATGACTGATTTCCTCAGGCACCTAGCGATCTGGAGGTCTGTGGCCTCCCAGTAAGCCCAAGACCACCAAACTGCAGAGCGCAGAGGAGCACTCAATCCAATCTCACTGGGTAAAACCAGGTCCCCTCCATTGAATACCTGTCAATATGGCACCAATATGGCAATGCTGCCTGGCAACATGGTAGCAAGATGTGTGTTTTAAGTAGTGGGTAGGAAACAAGTCAGAAAAAAAAATTAAGGAAATAAAATATTAAAAAATGTAAATGTGACGGAAATTATAAACAGCCTAAAGCTTTCTCCCTCTGGGAACAGCTGTGTCTGCTAATCCCTCGAGGAGTCCTCCCTGCGATCTCCCTTCCTTCCTTCCTCCGTCTCTCTCTAATAGCTCCCTTGTTCCTGCTGGACAAAACTAGCCCTTTGTGGCTGCTCTCAGAACAACATTAAAAACAGGAATAGGGAAATTGTAAACAGGAGGCTTCTGGCCTACAGGCGAAGACACACACAGGCCTCTGAGGCCTACTTCATGCTAAGCAAAGAAACAGACCTTTGTTGCTGAAGGGATTAGGACTGCGGGATCTCGGAGGCACTGCTGAGGCTTTCAGCTGGCCTGAAGCAGGGGCTTTGTAAAGAGACACCTCCATTAGAGGTCTGCAAGCGGAAATCATTCATGCTCTTTATACAATCTGGGTAATGTGATAGTGTTGCACTGTTAAGCGCCTCTGCTGAGGCCGGTCCTATCTCCTTGAATAGTAAATTCTTCAGCAGCTAAATAGATGGTGGTATAATTACCTTCACCGATTTTTTTTCAGAGCAGGGGATGTCTTCTACCTTTAACCCTTGGTGGAGTCACTTTAAAGGAGCACAGACAGTCTGAGGACAGCCTTTTCAAGTCAGCTCAGAAGGAGTCTGCGGCATTCCACTGCTGTCAAAGTGTGAAGAAACAGAACTCTCTGGGCATCATCCTACCATATAGCCAATGCCTGTGTTCGAGCCTACAGTCACCACGATGACGAATGCTCCCTTAACTGCCTCATTCTGTACCTTGGTCTGGAATGACCTCCAATGTACCTACCTCGCTGCCATTCATCCCCTGCCCACTCTTGCCAGCCAGCCCTTCCCCGACTTGCCTCCCCTCCCCATAATGGGTGGGTGTCCTTCCTCTGAGATCTGTGATGCCCTCTCTCCCACTGCATTTTCCTAAGTTTTGAGGCAGGCTCTTCATGTCTCCCTGCTCCAGGAGATGATAAAGACAGTGATTATATACAGTGCCTAGCCCTTAATGGGTGTCCAAGCGTATGCCCAGAGAGAAAGGGAAATGTTTAGGTAGTTTTGCTGTAAGATCAGCCCCTACTATAGCTAGAAAGACTGCATGCAACTGTATGTTTCAAAGGCCTCTGGGCATTTTTAAAGAAAAATAAATTCATTAATGAAACTTCACAGTGAACCCAAGTTTCTTAAAAGGCCAAGCAAAATATACTAGGCCAGCAGGGAAAGAAAAATGAGCCCTCTGAGAAAGGAGCAAGTAGTCACTCCCTCACAAATGACCAGTGGCTTTCTGAGGGAACTGAGTGTCTAATCCTGCTTGGTTAGTGAACAGTCACTAATAGAAATGTTCATTGGGTTGACATGTAAAGTCCAGGGATCCAAATGTTAACTATGACATCAGTTGTTGCAGACTTCTAAAATATTGTTAACTTAAAATCAGGGCCCAATTGCACAGGTTTGTAATCCCAGCACTGTGGGAGACTGAGGCAGGAGGATCACAAGTTTGAGTCTAGCCTGGACAACTCAGCAACTTAATGAGACACTGTCTCAGGCCTTCTATACAAAGGCCCTGGACCCAACCTCCAGTACCAATTTTTTAAAAAATCTCAAGTTAGGATTTCAGAGGAAAGAATGTTGCTTCACAGTTCAGGAACCCTTTCTTCTGGTGCAACCAGAACCATCCTGGATACTGACAAATTCTTTCTGCCAGAAAGCATAGCTCCAGATAGATGGTGAAGACAGGAGCTGGGGGAGGTTCAGCTATTTCACTCGGAAGGGGCCCTGGTTCCTAACACAGAATGGTAAACACAGTGCATATTGGGTAGCAACTAGAAGAAGGCTGGTGTTTTTGTCCACAGACACTCTCAGCGTCTGCCTGTGCACCTCTGTGAGCCTGGTCTTGGACGGCATTACATGTTGGTTCTCTCTGTTGTTCACAATTATCTGGATTACCTCTCTTCTGCCCATTTGGCAGGTGGGACTTTCTAATCTTATATTCAGAACTTTAAAAAGCAGGTAAATGTGAAAGCAAGAAGACAGCATCATAGCAGTGGGCTTTATCTCCAGCGCTGCCACGTGCAAAACCATCCATCCAACCAGTAAGGCTGAGCCCCTGCTATGTGACATACATAAGCCACCCCAGGGCTGGGGCGTACAGAGATGACGTGGCATGGGAGCCCACCTAGAGAGGGAGCGTTCCTATCCAGAGAGGCTGATGTGCTGGACAGGGCATCCTGGGAACACCGGAGCCGGGTGGGCAGTGGGGGTGAGCAGCAGCAGAGTTCCAGGAAGGGTCCTCGCAAACCCACAGCATACCTGGGGCAACTGAGGAAATCTGAATATAGACTACATATTAGGTAATATTACTATACTGACTTTAAGTTGAGGGTGATAGTGGAATTTTTAAGAGAGCATCCTTATCCCTAGGAGACAGATCCCAAAATATTTATGGGTAAGGAATCATAATACCTATAAGTCATTTTCAAATAGTTCAAAAAAACACTGGTGTACACATGCGTATACATACTGAGTGAAGAGAGAGTAAGATCAATGAATCTATGTGAAAATGTATTAGTATTCATTGTACTCTGAAATTTTTCAAAATAAATATTTAATAAGCAATTTTAAATGTATTTGTAAAAATACATTTCAAAGCTAGATGTGGTGGCACACATCTGCAATCTCGGCACCTTGGGAGACTGAGGCAGTAAGCTTGTGAGTCTGAGCCCAACCTGGGCAACTCAGAGACTTAGGCAGAACGCATCTCAAAATTAAAAAAAAAAAAATTAAAAGGCTGAATATGTAACCTCAATGGGAAGGGACAGGGGAAAAGGAGGGGGAGAGGGAGGGGGAGGGGAAGGGGAAAGGGAAGGGGAAGGACGGACGGACAGACACACATATGGACACACACCCAGGGCCAGAGAAAGAAAAGATAGGCACATGTTAGTCAGATAAAGATGGAGGGAACAGCAAGCTCAGAGAACCTGAGGGCCGTAGCGGACACACCTCCCGAAGGCAGGGACCTCATCTGTCCTGTTACGTTTTGGATCTCCATGCACAGAACTGCTCCTGGCACAGAAACAGCATTTGTATGGGTTTGTGAAGTGAGTATGAGTGATTTATGTAGGGAAATGCAAGCAAAGCCAACTATAGGGAGCATAAGATTTGTGTCAAGAACTGATTCAGTGAAGAGGCAGGGGCTGGAGCACAGATGCCCTTGTGTGTTTTGTCGTGGTCCTGGGACTTTACCCTGAGGGCACTGGGACCCCCAGGTAGGAGGTGACATAGTCAGGCTAGCATTGAGAGCTACCACCCTGGCAGCCAGGTACGACACAGTGCGATGGCGCATGCACCTAAAGGCAGGAGCCAAGGAGACCTACTAGGATGATTCTGGGGGCCTGAAACGCAGAGGCTGGCTGATCCTACCAAGAGACTCATTAATCTGAAGTAGCTGTAAGCTCTGAGATGACAGGCCACAGAGGCAGTTAATTCACTGCCTCAGCGACACCATCCTGGACCCAGAATCCATCCCTCCTTCTCTACACCCTCCTTCTCTCTGGTTGGCTACAACAGCTTCCAGAGCCATACCCGAAAGCAAGGGCCACAGACAGACACAAGTCAGTGCTACTATACACTGCTTTCTCAGCAAGAAAATCTTTTCCAGAAGCTTCCCAGCAAACTTCTCTCATTCCACTGACACCTACTGAGTCACAAGCCCATTCCAAAACCACTGTCCAGGGAGTAAGATTACATGCCTGGCTCAAAATAATAGTTTATACATGCGGAGAGTCAATTATGGTGAACCATCATTCGAAACACTTGCACCTACCTGACACCCACCTGGCCATGAGTCCAAGGAGGAGATGTCCAGGGCTGGTGGACAGGAAAGGACAATACTCTTGTGAGCAGATAAATGTGTTCAAAAATTTGATGGCCATCAACAGACATGAGACAGAATGGAGAAGCGCAGAATCAGTACAAGGGTGCTCCAAAGCATCTTTCCTTCGGTGTTTGGTAGGAAGGGAAGACTGGAAGAGAGAACAGGAGGGGCACAGGCCCCCACCCGGCATGCAGCAATGGAAGAGGAAACTGGAGGCTGGTTTTCAATGAGAGGGAAAGAACGGGCACACACATGTGGACAATCTTCTCAGTGGCAGAAGCTCTAAACTTGATGAGGAGGCCATCAGAGCACCACACACAGGCTGGGGAGCTGCAGACAATGTCCTGTGTGCACCATGTGTGGATAAATGCTGTTCCCTCCCCTACGCTTCACCCACTCCATTGTGCCTACACGACTCCACTCCTGCAGGTGCACAGTCAGCACAGAGAGGCCAGTGGCTGCACTGAAGCCACCACATGTGGCCCATCACTGTAAAACCCATCCATCTAGAGGACAGGAGCAGGTGCTCTCGTCTGGTTGACCTTGCACGCGGGTCCTAGCAGACCTGGCTTCCATGACTCTAAGTCCTCAGGTTTCCTTCAGGGGACAAGTTTACCAATTCCATTTTAGAGGGCAATTCTTTTCTAATGAGGCTTTCTATCCTAGAGAATCAAGCAGATTTCAAGGTAACAGGTCTCCTGGCAGTTCCCTATTGCAGATCAAGGTCTTGATTATGATAAAATATATATGAACTTATACACACACACACACACACACACTCACACGCTCCCTTTTTGGACTTGCAGCACACAGGGTTGTCTAAGACCCAAGGATTTGAGTGTGCCACAGCAGCTCACATTCTGTGATCCCCGGTGGAAGTCCCCAGGAGCAGGTAACTTCCCAACTGGGGAGATACACAAATACACAGACGAGTGAGCCCCTTGATGTCCAATTCCCCATGAGCTCTGGTAGGAAGCAGCCTACCTCTCCTTTTCCCCACTCTTAGTTTAATAAAATTTCCTAAGAATAATTATTTGGATTGTCTCTCTACCATGGTTTATTTATTTTATGGTGGAATTGCTATGAGGCAAAAAGAAACAGACCAAGTTGTTTTTTCTTTTAAATGCAGGAGGAAAAATGTGCAGGAAAAGGTTACTACCTTGACATTATGCACCCGTAAAAGAACTAGTATTTAGTTGATCTAAAAATTTTCATGTCTCAAAAACTATGTCCAATTTTTTAAATAACAAAAATCAAGGTACAGCCTTTACATTGGAAAAAAAAATTATTTTTCAATTTCTTCTAAAAACTAGGCTCATTAAAACAGAGTCCAGGCAGCAGAGGTAGGCATACTGGCAACCTTTCACCTGTTTTAAATTATGTGGTTCAAGCCAGCATGCATTTCCCCAGAGGGGTTACAGAATCTTCTTCTTCCAAGAACATGCTAAACATCCATCTGTCAAAAACAATTTTGGGGTACTGAGGTGTAGAGATGGCAAAGAGAACAGACCCTCCCTTGACGCTGCTGCCTGTGCCGAACACTTCTGTCTCTGCTAGATGCACGTACTCATTATCTCTGATCAATGGCACCCTGCATGGCAGGCAAGGCCACCCACGCTGGGGACACAGCACTCCATGTCCTCAAGAAACTCCTCTCCTGGAAAAACCAGATACCCAGACAGACCATTCCAAGACAATACCACATTGTATGAGAACAGAACGTCGATGGAAGCCCAGGCTAAACACTACTTTTACCAACGTGCGCCAGTGGGAAGGGGCATCATTGAGAGGCACCGCCTAGACTCTCTGAGCCCTGGGGATATAACATGGTTCTCAGAGCCATAGCCAACAGCTCAGGAGGCAAGCACATGTTTTTCTCTCACCCAGGTGGGGAGGAGCCCAGGCGGGCTTTGAAACCAAGTCGTTCTGATTCCGAAGTCCAGCACGATCTCAAGCACCATCTTATTTAAGATAGTCTTTCCCAATTCTCTTTACTGGAGATTATTTATTGGTACTTCCCTTAAGCAATCACCTCAATCTGGAGAGAGTCATTTGTACTCTTAGCAATTTTACTGGAACGTAAAGTCAAAAGGCAGACATGGCACCTCTTTGCATAATTTTGAGTGTGTGTATATGGTTTTTCTAAGTAAAGCACGCCTCTCTGATGGGAGTAGGCTGGGGAACATCCCAAGCAGCAGGTAGAGGAAATGCATGGTCCCATCTAGGGGACAGTCTTCTAAATAAAACCTCTACCCTCTCACCCCTGCATTCTGTCCTCTTACTCTG
Organism: Ctenodactylus gundi; assembly: GCA_004027205.1. NCBI lineage: Eukaryota > Metazoa > Chordata > Mammalia > Rodentia > Ctenodactylidae > Ctenodactylus > Ctenodactylus gundi. The sequence continues at coordinate 75,531 of PVKB01002627.1, read as the reverse complement.
CTTAATTTTATTTGTGAGTTATTTGCTTGATATTTACAACTCCAGCCATATTAAGAGTTTTATGAGGACATGGATTTAGTCTGGCTCCACCAACGCTAATCCTCAGCACCCAGAACATGTGTGGTAGAAAGAAAAACATCACACATATTTGCCTAGCAGTGTACTGTGCACTATTTGGATGTTTATGTTTCATTTTTGGTAAACACTTATCGTGTACAACTACTGAGCCAAGCACTCCACTTCATGCATTCCTCACAAAACCCTATCGATGTGAATAGTAACATTTCCCTCAGGTTACAGACGGCAGAATGGGGTTAGGCAACTGGTAACTCAGCTTGTAAATCACATGAACCCAGGTGTGATCCAAAAGCTTGAGCCTTTCAATCAAAACAACGTTTTAACCTTGCTAAGCCCCTCGCGACTGCCCTGGTGTCGTGCACGTGGTAGACCCTCAATAAATAATCAGTGGATTGAATTAATACTCGCTGCAGAGGAGGATGTGCAAAGAGACGGCAGCCTGGCACCTGGAGACCAGGTTAGGCAAAGTTTCATGTCGGTAATGAAGATGAAACGGATGAGCATAAAAGAAACGTGGTTGAGTTTGCACATTTCTCCCCAGGAACCTGCTCACGTGAGAAACAACATCCCAATGAGTGGCTCAGGACTTCCCAGAGGCTCCCTGGCCGCCTAGCTCAGAAGGAAGGCACTGACAGCCATTCGACCACAGCTAGAGAAGTTTCCACCTCAGAAACTCTCCTCTTACTCCAGAGAGAGAGAATGTGATGACAGATATTTTTGGTGACTCAGGGGATGCTGAGGGGTTGGGGGCGTAGATCCGTGGCAGAATGCTTGCCTTGCACGCATGAGGCCCTGAGCTCAATCGCAGAACCATGAAGAAATACACACATGCATGCACGTGTGCCCCACACCCAGGAGGGAGTGCTGAAAAGGAGAACAGAGATAGCCCTGTGAGAGAGTTTACCCAGGAACCCTCCATCTGGGGCTGGGGTGAAGAGGTTCAGGCCTTTGAAAGGCATATGATGAAGACCCAAAAGTCCTCATGTAGAACAGGATGGAAGAAATGTCCCACCAACACTCCTCAGCTCATTTGCTTTGATCTCCTGCTTGCTAAGACCAATTCAGGTCTTGGACAATAAAACTGAGATTCTCAGAATAATCAGCACACGTTTCTCACTGGTGTCTCCATCTTCCTAGCTGCGTCATGAATACAGCTTCAGACATACAGCTGGGACTGGGGGCTGGCAGGTGATCACCCAAAGTGACTAGTGCTGCATGGAGTGGTAAAACTGAGATGGGTGAGACACAGAAACCCTTCTCCTACTCATAAAAAGCGCCTATGAGCTGAAACTAAATATTTGGGCCCTGGTCACTTCTTTGCGATCACAGCATGGCCTTATCTTTAGTGAGGTCCAAGAGCTTTCTGCCGTCTCCCGGAATCCTCTCCACAATATGCAAATACAAAGGCAGCCAAGGGGTTAGTCCTCATCTTAAGGAAGAGAAAAGAGACCCTAAGAGACAACAGGATTGAGCCCTCAAAACACTAAGAGAGCTGGAGGAATGGCACAGCAGTTAAAGTGCTTGCCTACAAGCACAAAGCCCTGGGTTCTATTCCCTGGCACCACATAAACTAGGCATAGGGGAACACGTCCACAATCCCAGAACTCGAGAGGCTGAGGCAGAAGGACTGCCACAAAACCAAAAGTAGCCTGGGCTCCATAGTGAGTTCAGGCGAAGTGATGTGTATTTACAAACAAGGGTTAAAACCTGGCTGTCCTTACTTCCTATAGTGCTCTATATCTAACCTCAGGTGAAAACAAAAGAAAAACAAAAACAAAAACAACCTCAAGACTCTACATGGCACAATTCTGAGTATTTGAAAATAATTAAAAGTGCTTTAAAAATAGCTAACAGTGACAGAAAGCATGAGGCCCCAGAGGGGTCACATGGGTGTAGCACCAGCAGGCCTCACCTCTGACCAGGCATCTCACCCAACTCATAGAGAAGAATCAGGCCAGCAATTTCTCCAGAATTATTTGGACTCAAGATATGTCTAACTGGGGCCACTCTGCTCCCCACTCGCATCCCCCAACCTCTCAGAAAGGTCACTGGGGTGAACGTCCACCCTCCCATGCCCTGGGCTGCTGCCTAACTGCAAACTCAGCTCTCCAAGGTGAGCACCAACACAGACCAATCGAAGACAGGAAAACACTGGAGAGCCCTGAAATCAAGGGGTGTCAGGAACATGGCCCCTTCCTTCTCATCCATACTAAAATCTAGGCACCCCACCTAGCCCTTCCCTTCCCCCTCACCAAAAGGGCTAATACGGGCTTTAACCACAGTTTCGGCTCTAGGACTCCTGGTCTCTTTTTAATGCACTTTACCATGCCAAGCACTCCGCCTATCAATGTACCCAGCACAGGCAGCCCTCCAACCTTTGAAGCATTCAAGACAAAGACAGTTGATCAGTCTGGCAGCCTGCCTCAGACTCTGCCTGTAAGTCGTTCCTACCTCTCATGACCACTTCTGCTGTGACAAGGTAAGCTCCCTAGGAAGGGTTCCCCCACTGGCCCACAAGTTACTTCCGATGACCGAATCCTCATCTCAGGAAATGCTGCTGCTTCATCTCTCAAGTCAGAAACACCTGGGAATCATCCTTGATTCCTGCTTTTTTCTTTAGCCCTTACTTTTACTTCATTTTAGCATGCCAATTCTACCTCCAAAACCCATCTCAAATCTGTACACCTCTCTCCATGCCCACTTCCGATTCTCTAGGCAGAGCATCTACCGACACTTACCCAGACTTCTGAACAGCCTCCTAACTGTCCCACTCCTCATCCCTCTGAGACTATGCAGCAAACTTCTTGGTGTCCTTGAAATCCATTCTCCTTGAGTCAAGAACATGGAGACCCATCCAAAGACTACATTTCCCAGGATCCTCTGGAACTAAGCGGGCCATGTGAGGAAGAACTTGCTTAAAAAGGTGAGTACAAAAAGAATGTGAGCAATTTTTAATTACTTGGTCAAAAGGAAATTAGGTCATCGGATTTCTTCTCTTGGTGCCTTTTCCATGGTCTGGAATGCAGATATACCAGCTCTGACCATACAGATAAGCAGAGAAAAACCTAAAAGGTAGTAGGGGAAAGAGACAGAAGGAACTTCCATCCTGGAACAATGTAGCAGAATACAGCTGCCCGCCAGTCCCTGTTGCTCTGCTATTGTGGTAAGAAGAGAACAAGAGAATGAGAACGGGGACCAGCAAAGGCAGATGGACAGATGACTATCATCTCTATCATGTCACAAAAGAGACTTCAGCAAAGATGACAGTACTAGAAACGCAAAAGTGTGGTCAAATTCTGGACATTTTGAAATTACAATTAGATCTCCTGATAAATTCTATACTCGGAGTATGACAGAGAGAGAGAGAGAGAGAGAGAGATGTCAAGGATGACAGCAAATCTTTTGGCCTGAGCTCTGGGAAGGACAGAAAGCCTGGGAACTGAAAAGGCAGAAACCTCGGGGTGAAACCTGTCTCTGGAGGAAGATCTGGAGTCAAATTCTGAACCTGCCTGAGAACAGAGATGACCAGAACGGGCTTAGGGTCAAGACTGCCAGGATTTGATTCCTGACGCTGATGCTTAACCCCATGACCTTGTTCAAGTTACTTGAATCCTCAGTGCCTTCGTGGCATTACCTGCAAAATGAGGATGAGTAATATCCCATCTCCAAGCAGATGTCAGTAGAAAGTAAACGCATCCCAGGCCGTGCTTTAATGCTTCTGACTCTTCAAAAGGCTCACAACACGTGAGATCAGGACGAGATCTTCCCCCATCTCTACGTCTGCTTTTCTCTTCTCAAGTCACATCAAGCCCCCAAGATTTTGAGAGGACAGACAAGGCTGTCTGCTGCCGCTCATGGACAGCTGTGAGGAAGCCACTTTCAAAGCAGCTGGGACAGGCATACGACCAGGACCTTTCCTTCACTTCAGATTCCTGGCAAAACAAGACCCACATCAGAAGGGAAAGGTCTGCATTTCCAAGCCAACTGTCTAACCATCTGAAGCCAACCCCTTGGCAGCTCCCTGTGGACAAGAGAACACTTAGGGGGACCATGTTCAGAGGCCCTAATACAACTCACATTTCTTGGCAAGAAAATTAACAGCTCTCAAAAATAGGCGTCCATTATGGCTTCCCTGACCCATTTGTTATTAAGGATAGAGACAGATGTTGGGAGTTTGGTCACAAGGAGCTTAAGTTCCACCCTTTCTTGTCATGTGGTCAATATAAAGTCCAGAGCTGATGACATTTCCCTACCCCTGTTCCTAACACAGATAGGTAGTTTCCACATTATAAATTGTGCACTCATGCTTTTAGACTGATAAATATATAAAAGGTGAATTGGCTGAATCCAAAACTGTCAAGTAAGATAAAAATTAATAGAAATTCCTAGTTTTCATCACCTGAAAGAAAAAGATGGAAAGAAAACTCTAAAGGGAAAATTAATGAGTAATTTTAGGGGTATCATTTATTCAAGTCATCTATAATAAAATGTTTATGGAAATAAGTATATTTTCCAACTTCACATTTCTTTCTTTCTTGAAACAGGGCTTTGTTATACAGTCCCAGCTGGCCTTGGAACTCCCTATGTAGCCCACACTGGCCTCAAACTTAAGATCCTCCTGCCTCAGCCTCTCAAGACGAGTGCTAAAATTATAAAAATGTACGACTGTGCCAGGCTTTTTTTAGGAATAGACATAAACCATAGAAGAAGATAAGCCAAGGTACAAAAGTTTCCAAGACCAAATAAATTGCAGAGCACGGTAGAAACTGATTCATTATCCATGAAAGCATTAATCCTACTTCTGACTGGGCCCATAGCTCAAGTACGTCTCCTCACCCTCCCTGCAGTAAGTGTGGCCTTGGGGCTGAGTTCTGACGAGAACTCAGGGGAATATGGGCGGAAGCGCTGAGTGTCACTTTCAGGCCTGGCCCATGACAACCTCTCAGGCACAGACGGAGCCACCAGACAGAAGGAAGCTGCGAGTCGGAACCACTGCTTCAAGGAGAACCACCTGCCGGTCAGGAACACCCAGTGAGAAATCAACACACCTGTTAAGCCGCGGAAATGTTTCTACTCACCTGTTAGCAACAGCTCGCCTTGTGATAATACAGCCCAGCTCTTACCCAGCCCCTCCGCAGAGCCCTACTTGGATATCCGCAAATACAGAAACCACATCAGAGGTATAAAGAAAGTAGATGAACAGACTGACTGCGGCCACCAAAGTCCCCTGCTGGCCCGCTCAGCCCCACCCTCGTGGCTTAACGGAAGTGGCAGTCTCGTCAGAAACGTATCACTCCATAAAACCATAAAACAGCATGGACGAAGAACATCCTGCCATCTTCTTAAAAGAAATAAATTACATTTAGCAAGATAAACACTCAAGAAGAAATGAAAGGTAGAAAGTAAATAATCCAGCAGCTCGTCACAGTGGCATAAAGAGCGCGCCCTCTACGGATTTGCTGTGAGCTCCATGCGGAGACACGCTTCTCCCTGCCACAGGCCTGTTGCGCATGCTGTTCTCCTTGCCCTCCCTTTCACAGCCTCCTCTGCCTGTCACTCCCACTCCTCTTTCAGATCACAGCACGAGCAGCCCTCCCAGGTGGCTGGTGGCATTGTGCATCCTTTGTCCTCTATGTTACACCCAGGTGTGTGATTTCCTTCACAGCATTTGTCTCGGTCTGCTGTCATCCCAGTCATTTCAGCACGTGTTCGTTACCGGCCTCACCACAAGCCCTCCAGGGCCCTGAGCGCCTCATCCACACGCATCTCCTAGGACCTCCGTCAGTGGCTCATGACACACATGACCGCCCTCAACATCAACTGGAATGAATGACGGTGTCAGATAACATTATTCCCCTATTTGTTTGATTTTATCCAGTACCCAACAACGAAGTCAACATTTTTCTATCTGTATTTTAATATAACGTATCCAGAGATGGATATCCATTAATATCAGTGGGATAAAAATAAATCATGGGGAAGATGCTAGTATACAGAATCCAAAGCAGTGATGTGACACTCACACTCCAGCCTGACCAATGTGTACCGCGTGCCCTTCCCGTGCGGGCACCGTGGCAGCTCCCCAAGGGAGACAGGAGGATGAACAGAATATGGCTCCCTGTCCACAGGCAGTTCACAAACCGGGTAGCAGGAGGGCACTCCACACCAACAACACTGGCACTTCCTCCAGGTTTTTGTCTCTACACGTCCTTCATGGTATCCAAGGGGCAACGCCAGTCTGTGTTCTTTCCTCAGGGAAAAGATAATGAAAACAGGGAGATAGTTTACACCCCGCTGGGCATGAAATGGACTGTGGTAACTAACGCGTAGGAGAAGGGACACACATGATAACAAAAGTATCAGAGGAAGGCTTCCTGATCCCACATCACACAACCCTCACCCCAACTCTCTAAACAGGATGCATGCTGGAAACAGCAAAATTTCCAGGCAGGCTGAAAGCTAGTCAAATGCCCTGAGAAAGTGTGAAAACCTAAGAGAGGCAGGGTTGCAGGGAGGCAGCTACGCAGTTCTCTTGCTCCAGCCAGGAGCACGGCAGAAGGATGGCCAGGTAGAGAGTATACAGGAGACAGTGGTGCGGGGACATCTCTGCAGTGACGTCTGGAAGCAGAGTGGAGGGCCTCAAGCCAGACCTTACAGAGGGAGACAAGGGACAAGGTAACAACCACCTGCACGTCCTTCTGTACAAGGACTGGACAGGATGGTACATACCCCAGCAGAAGCCATCTGTCAGATGGCATTTGAGGACTGGACATACTGCCTTGGCTGCCTTGACCTTGGTCCTCTAGAATTTAGAAGCTGACCTTGGGTAGGGAGAGGAACAAAGTAGGGAATGGACTGGCATTCAGATGGCCTGCCAGTGACTGACAGTTCAACTCACCATTGACTCTTCATCCTCACAATGGTGCAAAAGCAATGGCCACTCAGAGAAAACCGTACTTAGAATTTTGATCTTTTTACTGGTCTAGCCATATGCAAATGGAATTTCTCATGGCACTGGGCAGTGACATCAAGCCATGGCTCCTAATCCCAAGGGGAAGCAATTGAAGCTCCACAGTGTATAAGTCACTAAGCTATGATGACTGGTAAATCAAGTGTATTAAAGGCATTCTAGACTTGGTTTCAACTTATGATGGATTTATAAGAATGCAACCTCATCGTAAGCTGAGAAGCCAGCTGTATTCACAAGCAGATGAGGTGTTTACAACAGAAAATGAGTTAAAGGAATTAAAAGCTTCATGCAGTGGTGTGTACTTATAATTCCAGCTAGATAGGGAGGCAAATTAGTACAACCACTAAGGAAATCAGTTAGGACATTCTCCAAAAAACTAAAAACAGAGGTTCCATTTGATCCAGGTATACCTTTTCTGGGTATCTTTCCAAAACAGCTAAAGACATCATATTACAGTGGTACACGCATGCCCACATTTACAGAAGCACAACTTGTAACTGCTCCATCTTAAAAGGTGCCCATCAACAGATGAACATATAATGAAAATGTGGTTGCATACACACAATGGAGTACTACTCTGCCACAAATATAAATTCGAACCATTTGTAGCAAAATAGATGTACTTTGAGACTGTAACATTAAGTGAAATAAATCAGACACAGAGGATAAACACCATACGGTTTCATTTTGGCATTTTAAAAGCTGATTTAAATATTTTTAAAATAATAATAGAGGTAAGCCAGGCATAGTGGCACATGCCTGTAATCCCCGGACATTGGAGACTAAGGCAGGAGGATTGCCGTGAGTTCAAGGCCAGCTTGGGCTACATAGTGAGTTCAGTTCTACACTGGGAGACCATGTCTCAAAATAATAACAACAACAACAGAGGAAGCTGGTACAGGTGGCAGGAATTGGGCCACCTGTAATTACTAAAATGTCAAATATTTATGTAGGAAGCACTTGAGAGAAAAAATATAGGAAGAGAAGAAATTATAGGAAAAAATTCTACTTTAGAATAAGTAATGGTGAAGCCGCAGGGGGAAATGTTCCTTGGCTAGGCAGGATAACAAACAGAGGAGAGAATCTCAGTGTTTCCCGAGTGAAAGCTCAGTGCTGTTCCGTACTGTCTTGACTCTCCATGACAACTCAGCAGGGAGGTGTGACTATTGTGCCATTTTCCCAATAAGGACACAGTGGGTCAGAATGTCTTCCACAGGTCAGAAAGTCTGGGTATATGTGAGTGAATAAATACCAGAGGCAGGATATGAACTTAGCTTCTTTTTTTTGTAGCTGTGACAGAACCCCCAACATACACAAATGAGGGGAGGAAAAGCTTATTTTCACAGTTCACTCATGGGTGACTGACAGCCGTGGAAGCACATGGCAGAGGCAGAGGTGGAGGCTGCTCCTCATGGCATCGCAAACAGGAAGTCACATGAGGGAGGAAAGGCGGAACTAACACTGACTCTTCCAGACTCTGTCCCTGGGATCCGCCCTTTCTGGGTCAAGCCTCAGTGTTCCACCCCTTCCGGATTAAGCCTCACGCATGCACCCCTTCCAGCCAGGCCCCACTTCCCAACAGCACACAGCTCCATAGATATCCCACCACATCCAAACACAGGAGGCTTTCAGGGGACATTCCAGATCTAAAACACAAGATGAACCCAGGTCTGCGTGACTCCTGGCTCAGCCTGAGTCCCCTTTCTCAGCAATCTGGGCGCTTGACACTTCTTCCAGCTGCTATGGCGGCCATTTGCCTATTAATGTTGCACAAGATAATTTTTTTTTTACATCTATGTCAGTTAGAACTGTGAGATTCAACATCAGCAAATCCTGTTATCTAAGTCAGACCATCCCCATTTTTAAGATGATAATGCAAGGCTGACAAATATTATAATCAGGATTCAGGATTCAGTTCTTCCTGACTCCAGAATCAAGGCTTTATCAACAAATTCACCTGACTGCTTCTCATTGTGTGGAACCATCCATGATACACAGATTTTCCTCCTGCCATTTGCCAAGCACATACCTTCCACTCCACTTTCATAGGCACTTGACACCATTCAAACCAGTCTGGAGTTTACCCTATAACCTTGGTGTTGGTTGGTGACTAAGAGCACTTTTGAGACTTTAAGAGGTGCACCAGACCAGCAGGTGCAGGTAAGCCACAAAGAAACCCACGCTGCATTATCTCCTGCTGGAGCGTACCTAGATCATAAACCAAACTGCACGCAGTGAACCATGTGACAAGGCAGCAGCTTTATCAGGAATACTACAAAGAATTTTTAAAAATCAACCTTTGCCTCAAATGTTACAAAGAAAGGTATTATAAATAACTTCCATGTGAGGCTAACCAATTATTCTTCTGAACCAAGATTTATTCATATGGCGTTAAAACCAAAGCCTAGAATACTGTTATTTTGCAGAGTTTCTAGAAGCAAGGATTTAATGTTAGACAAATAACATTTACTCCAGATCTAGCCTACACCCCCTACCTATATTTTATGTTAAACATGGTATCCATCACTACTTTTCTCCTCTGTCTAGAAGCCAGACTCTCTGACTTCCCTTTTTGTCAGTTCCCCCAGCTCTCTCTTTCCCTTTCCAGCTATCTTATACACACACATTCACCTCCATCACTGTCTTCTCTTTTCGGGTCAGTAGGACTCCTTCCTGTTGCTTCCCATGGAGATCCCACTCCCGCAACAGAATCCATCCACTGTCTGAAAGCATGCACTGCAGCCCAAATGCAGAGTCAAGAACAAGACTCCTAAGGCAGCAAGAATGGTTTGGCTACCAAAACACACAAGTCCAACCACACATCAGCCACCCCTCCCCATGAGGTCTCCAAGGCAAAAACAACACACAGAGGAAAAGGCAGGGCAAAGCCACACTTGGTTTCAGGCTGGGTGGGGTTGGCCTCATCCCCACTGCTGGGCCTGAACTCCCTCATCAGGATGAGTGAAACAGTCGTGCCCTAAAGGCTTTCCCTAAAGGTCACTCCCAGGTCCAAATCACGGGCTCCTGGAACAGCCACCTGGCCAGGGTGCACTAGAGAGACAAGCAAGAACAAATGCTCTTGCCAGATGTGACCACCCAATGCCTAGAATAAAGGGAAGCGAGGCGACACTTCCGCAGGCCCTCTCTAGCCATGAAGAGGAAGTGGGTACAACCAGGAGGATGGGTGGGAATCGATGAAAGAATGAGCAGAAAGAGAAAAGAAAGCAATGATGGCAAACAGACAGTCCACTGGGCCTTCTCTAAATGACTTCTCAGCCTTCTCAGAGTGGCGGCAAACAGGGCAGAGGTGCTCCCCTCTCAGCCTTCGGGAGCAGAGGGCGACGGCACAACAGAACAGACACCGAGTCTCCAGGAACAGAGGCGCTCAGAGGCTTGGGGTTCGGGCCACATGAAGGGAGAGAAACAAAGGTCCCTCAAGGTCGCGGCCTCAGGTGGCCTGACGGCCGCAGCCACCCCCTCCGCTCCTTCCGCACGGGCACTCCTTCTTGCCCCATCCACTTCCACACCTAGAAAGGGCTAAGAACGAGCAGACAGGGACCCAGACTTCTAAAAGCCACTTACACAGCCACCTGCGTTTCCACATCATAAGTTGTTCTGGTTGTGATTTTTCCCCAGTTTTACTGAGACACACAGATACAACTGAAAAGTAGAATCGCGTATCCTTAAGATCACACTGAGGTGATCTGATACGTGCCTCCATTGTGAAATGACAACAGCCAAGTTGATGAGCACGCCCATCACCTCAGAGGTACTTTCTGGGTTGGGACGAGATAAACCTATTCTCTTCACAAACGTCATACAATATAGTATTATTGTCTATGGTCACATATATAGTTGGTACCATACCACTGTGTTTTATACTAGAGCCTCAGAATTTGTTCATCTCGTAACTGAAAGCTTGTATCCTCTGTCCAGTGCAACCCACTTCATCCCCAACTCCCTGTCTGTGAAACCACTATTCTAATGTTCCCGAATTTGATTTTTTTTTTCCAAGCCTTAAGTTGGGACTCCAGGCTTACCAAAGGACTGAACGAACGGAAAGAAACTGGAAGGGGCTCAGGATCATGCTTTCTTCCACCTTTCTTCCTCCATGATGTGTTAGTTAAGCAAAACAAAGTTACTTCGAGATGCCTGGCACACGGCAGCGAGCTGTAGTCCACCATGGATTCTAGAGGGCAGTGAGGCCCCCACCTCCCTGTTTCTTGCTCCCTTTGCTTCCCAAAAGCTGCTGGCTCTTATCTGTGAAGCTGAATTTAAAGTCCTTCCTCGTGTCAAGACGACACACACAGAGCACAGCTTGGGAAAGCGGAAGAATAAGCCACCGGGCACCCACAGCAGTCACTACAAGGCCCATAATTGCTCCATGTCCCTGGGGCTTGTTCTCCCAGAAGAACATGACCCCAGAGCTCCGGACACGACACCCACACCAAATGTCCCTCTCACCTCTCCTCCTCTGCACGCACTCTGCAATATATGAATTTACTGGGAGAGAAACACATAAATTTGCTAAGCTTTCTTCTAGCTCACTTCCTCAAACACGCCTACCCCCAAGGAATACTCTGGTCATTGTTACAATATTTGAAGAAATCCTATGCACTGAATTTATAAAAATAGTAACAGAACAGAAATTTATACCTTAAACAAATCATTCCAACAGATGGGACTTAAAGCGTTTATTATACCTTTCTGGTCTGGGACTTTTCAAACATTGTATTTCCAGCTGGCCAGACTGGGAGTTGTTTGATAGTACCTCTCTGATCAATTACATACTAATTAAAAGACCTTGGTGTGCTCTGGAGGTAGCAGCTTTGCATATGGACTTTAATTACTGGGCCTTAGTTTTGCCAAGAAAACACAAAGGGCTTTTCTGGCTGGATGCTGAGGCTTAAGATGAACATATGGCCTGCGTGGGAGGGGAGGGCTAAGATTGTAATCCTAAACAGGAAGTGGAGTGTTTCCGTCCTGTAATCTCCTGGAAGTAACTATGTACCCAGGTGATCCAAAATCTCCAATTCACACCCAGAACAAAAAGCATCTTGGACAGACAGGGAGCAGCAAACCTGCACATGTCATTCAGTCCTGGGCATCTCTGGACTGGAATTCCTCCTCGTCCGCTGGCCTTGTCTTGTTTTTTCTTTTTTGGATCAGAACTTCCAGTCTCTTACCAAGTTTCACAGAGCCTGGATGTCCAAGACGTTTTTGGCTGCCCAGAGTCCATTCCCATCTCCTGGTTATGCCATCCTCAACTTCAATACGCAGAGGTGAGGCTACTGAGAAGGAGATATGGCCCAATCCCAAACAACCAGCACAATTTAACACCCCTAGCCAGAGTGTCTGGTTGAAGGATGGACACTGGACCCCAACCAGTACAACCAGCTTGAGTCAAGGGGCGTGTGTGGAATCTCCTACTTGGGTAGACATCTTCTCACCTTCCAAGTCAGGGTGAAAGGGGAATGTCTGAAGTGGTGGCAGCACGGTGACTGTCACAGAGACCAGGAGATCTAAAAACAAAGATAAGCCAGAGCAAGCAAAACTGAGGGGTGGAGGGGACACTCAACAGTGAAAACGCATCTGAGGTCCTGGACCAAGCCATTCCTAAATGTATCTACTAGGGACATTTTAATATTGTAAGCAAAAAAAAAAAAAAAAAACTCCTTCTATGCTTAATCTGGCTTCAGATAGGCTTTCTATCAATTTGCAACTAAAATCACCTTATCTGGTGAAACTAAGATTGGGAGGCAAAAAATTAAAATAATTGTCCAATCCCACAGAAATCTATCCTAAAAAGAACATGTATTTGCTATAGCCTATGTAGAGTTTTAGAGATCCTGGCTCATAATCAAAGGACTCAAGAGCAGGAAGAGACCTTGGGGACAGAGCACCCTGTTCAATCACCTTTGCTGACTCTGTCGAACCAGGTGTACATATGAAGGCCCTCAGAGCAAAGATGTCACCCAGCAGCCAAGAGACAAATTCTTCCTCTCTTTGCTGACTCCATGCCTTGTGTGATAAAGCACTTTTGACTGAGCGCTGCAGTCCAGCAGCCAATAACCAACCTCTTCTCAAGCTAAGAAAATAGTTATCACCTCTATGCACAGCAACTAGCTCTTCCAACCCCCTTCTGCGTAGTGACCTTCATATCCTAAGATGACTTCTCTCCTTTTTTCTATTTGACACTTGCATCTTGTATCTTTCTATTCACCATTTTTTCCTTTCAGTTGCTGTAATAGTCATCTTTCTAGATGACAAAATAAATGGCATAAAGGAAAAGGGCTGTTCTGGATCAATTTCAGAGATTTTGGCTAGCACCAAGGTGGAAACATTATGGCCAAAGTGCATGGCAAAGGAAAGTTCCTCTCCTCACGGCAACCAGTAAACAGCAGGAAAGAGCAGGAAAGGACCAGAGAGGAAGGAGCCAAGGACAAGGTATATCCATCAAAGGGCTGGGTTAGAGTACTTGCCTAGAAGTTCGAGGACCCAGGTATGATCCCCAGCACCATATAACAGCAGGATGAAGTGGTGCGTGTCTGTAATCCAAGCACTTGGGAAGCTAAGGTAGGAAGATTGCCATGAAATCTAGGCCAGCCAGGGCTACGAAGTGAGTTCAGGACCAGCCTGGACTCTAAAGTGAGAGCCTATCTCATAAAAAAAAAAAAAAGAAAAAATAGGTATCTTCCCATCAACTACCCATGACTTTAGCAACCTACTTCTTCTGAGTCCCACCTTCTTCTAGCCCAATCAGCTACAGACTCATCAATAGACCCATTAATTAATTTATTGTCTAGGTTAGTACCTATCATCTTCCAAGAGCCCGACCTTTGAACATGAGTCTTATGGGGAACATTTCCGATCCAAACCATACTGTTGCTCAAAATGTTTTCTTTACTTCTTGATTCCACAGTGCCTGAAGACACGTACCTTGTGCACCGCTCACTTCTCCGTCAAGTTCTCCCCTGAATCATCAGTTACTCCCCCGTCCTATCCCTGTCTTCATACCTAGTAGGTTGCATTAAAAATACTTGCATTTTTTACACTTTACCAGCAACACACACATACAACTAAAATCAATTTCTCACAACTAAGTTATCAACATCTTTATGACAGTCAAGGGATAGCTCTTATTGGGTCACATCTCACAGCCACCTCAAAGGTTATTTTTATTTTAGAGACACTCACTCACTATGGTGTCCACATCAACCTCAGACTCCCAAGTGGCTGAGCCTGCAGTTGCACACCAATGAACCTGGATTACTTGAAATATTTTTAAATGGTTCAGGATGGTCGTCGAAAATAAGTCTAATGATCTATTTCTTGCCAACTCCTTCTATGACATGATCGGTTATTTTAACTTCCTGTGAATAAATTCCCCTATTTCTATGACAGATTAATGTATTTGCCAGTGTGTCATGTTAGCCAAGTTCTGGTAACACACAGATGGAAAACTTCATGCAAACGTGAAGCAAGGTTATTAGTCTCTGGAACCCAGTCTGCAGTTGGCAGTCCTGAAGAATTACAATTATTATTTTTATATTCCTTTTAGAGTATCTTAAGAACTTACAAGTCTTCAGAGAAAAAGCTGTGGGAGTTTGGATGAGATTCCCAAACTCATCTGCTCTCTAGTTCGAGTGAAAACTTTTATTAGAACTTTGGACTGTGGAGGTGGAAAGTTAATTCAGGATATAAAACATAAAGTGAACCCTTAAATTTATGCAGCCTCCCTTTTGCAAAAAACCTACCTGCCCATGTGGGCCATCTGATCATCAGGGTCTCCTTTTACCAGAAGTTGTTACAGGGAGAGAAATGCAAATAAAGAAAAACAGAAAGACATTTCCCATGCATACCAAGTCTAGGCTTCCTTTCTGGGCACCACTATAATGTGACTCTACTTAGAAAACCTCCCTAGAAATCATTCTTACTAATATCTACCTTCCAATCTGTGATTCATTATAGAACCAAAAATCTGCCTTTCCCTGCCTGCCACCTTAGTCCTTTGACCTTGTCACACACCTTCCTTGCCCACTTCTTCCCTTTCTCTGTGGCTGAGTCTCTTCCCAGAGGTCTGATGTCCAGCTTCCCACGGCAGGCCAGTGGGAGGGCAGGTGACTCAACCCGGAGGTGGAGTAAGTTTTTTACCAATGGTGAACGTGTCGGGGCGAAGAGGACAGAAACTGGAATCCCTTTTGTTCTCCCTAGCTAAGCTCAAGTTCAGCCCCTCCTTGCAGAAGCAGCCTACCATGCTAAGAGGTCTGCTTGATTCTTCACGGCTTTCCCTCCTTTCTTGGGGTATTGGGGATTGACCCTGGGACCCTCTCACTGAGGATCACCTCCAGCCAACTTTAGTCTTAACTTTGAAGCAACATCTTACTAATTCATTAAGCTGCCCAAGCTGGGCTCGAACTTGTGATCGTCCTGCCTCAGCCTCACAGTGTGCTGAGATTCCAGATCTGCCTTACAACGCCCATCGTCATGTCCGAGGCAAGTATATCAGCACCTCAGCCCATGCCACAGACCCTGTCTTTTGGAGGACCCCAAAACTGAGATATTTGTTTTCCCCCACACCGCCCTCTCTGAAGTAAGCCTTGTCAACCTGAAGCACCATTCAGCAGGGGCTCACCCAAGAGGCAGAGCCAAGGGGTCTGGGGTATTAATAATCTCCACACTCAACTCCTAAACATGCTAAAATGTAAAAACCACCGGCCCAAATTCCTCAGCGTCCTCAGCTCCAGCGGAAGGACCTTCCAGCCAATCCAGGATGGCTAGGCTCCTCCTCTGCTACCTCCACTCCTGCTGGGTCCTTTGCGGCTGTGTCTTCTCCTGCTGCCACCTGCAATGTGCCACTGAGGCTTCCTGGGTGGCCAGGCCATTTACCTTCTTTCAAAATGGGACGAAAATCAAGGATCAGGTTGTACATTTGTACAGAGCACAGTACAATATTAGTACAGCAAGTGGACATTTAAACTCTGTCAGGGATAAAGACCTGGTGACTGTAACTGGACCTGTGACCCCGCCCCATTTGCTGCATTTAAAAAAAAAAAATTCTGCGTGTGTGCGCGTATGTGTGTGCACACACACATGCATTATTTTGAGACAGGATCATGCCAATGTGTCCAGACTGGCCTCAACCTCAAGATCTCCGGCCTGAGCCTCCTAAATAGCGTGGAGTAGAGGCCTGCGCCACCAGGCCTGGCTGCATTTCATTCTAACATCGCCACCCCACCCACTTTGCTGATCGTAACAATGTGTGCAACGAGTCACGCAAGAACAGAAGTTGGTCATTTCCAAGAAATCCCACTACAGGACACACAGCATTCAGGGGCTGCTTTCCACAAGGCTGATGACAGTCGGTATAGCAGAGTTAGAAAATTCACTCCTTCTCTCTCCTGTTCTCTCCTTTAGACCCCCATCCCATGTCACTCTGTTCTCCTCCTCATTCTGGAGACATCCTACCATCACTTGAGAACTCTCGGGGCTCCGTGTTGAGTGACTTCAGCCAGATCCCGTGTAACAGCACCTCTGTTCTACTTACTTCCCTCTACATGAGGTTATTCTTTGTGACTTGAGAAACCTGGACTAACAATGTCCTTCCTTGCCACCAGGCACAAATCATACCTCTTAGCTGTGATGATCAGAGCTAGCATTTAGTCAGCATGTTCCTGATCTCAGCCAGCCTTTGCCAGGTACACCCTTGTTCAGTTCCCGCAGTAGCCCTGATAGGTAGGGGCACATCTCTCTGAACCCAAGGGGGACTGGGCTCAGGAACCCCCGCACATACCTCACTCCTCAGTTACTCAAGTTCCTAATGTCCATGGCACAGTACTCCCTTGTAACCTCTGCATACCATATTGTACAGTGGGGGTTTTTTTGCACGTCTTTCTAATAATACAAGTTAGGAGTTGAATGCGATGTGTCTTTTTATTTTATATTGTACACTTGAAATTATCTCAAGATTACTTGTAATACTTACCATGATATAAATACAATTAAACTGTTACACTGTTTTCTGTTTTTTGTTTGTTTGTTTTGAAATAGGGTCTCACGCTGTAGTCCTGGCTGGTCCTGAACTCACTGTGTAGCCCACGCTGATCTCAAAGTCACAGCAATCCTTCTGCCTCAGCCTCCCAAGTGCTGGGATTACAGGAGTACCCAACCTCACCTGGCTTATGTGGTGCTGGGGAATCAAACCCAGGGACTTGAGCTTGCTAGGCAAGAGCTGTAACCATTGTGCTTTTCCTCCAGCCCGTAATACTGTATAGTGAAAGAAATAATGACATGAAAAAGTCTGTATGCATTTAGTAAAAACACAATTTAAAAAAACGTTCTTTTTCATCCACGGTTGGTTGAGTCTGTGACTGGAATTCAAGGACATGGAGGGCTCACTGTACTATTTTTAATCACCTTTACAAATGAGGTTTCGGGAGAGTGTAATTTGCCTACAGAAAGTCCTGGAGGTTGTTTGATCATGAGGTCTAGAACTGTAACCATTCTGGCATCGTCTTCCCCCACCGCCTGATGATGCACAGCGATTTTCCATACTGCAGCTTCCTGATAGAAACTTCTCATGCTAACAACTGTCCCTAAGTCCACTCCACATTCACAGCTGACCTAAGTCAACCCACAAGGAACGCAGGCAACCAGCCTCAATACCCTGACCTTCTTCTTGCTCCCAAAGAGCCCTAACTCTGCAGTGCCGTTCGTCGCATGGCTCCACCATATCAAGCAGGCAACTCATTTCTGGGTAATACACGCAGTCCTCATGCTTGGCTGCCCTTAACGGGCATTCTTGCCACATGAGCCAGGAGCTCATTTCCCTCCAATACACCCTCCATAAACACCATCCACGCCATCAACCCTGAAGCCCTGCCTCATACACTTTCATCCTAGCATCTAAAACCACTACAGAAAGGAGTCTCCAAGAGTCCCCAGAGACTCACAGTCCCCACAACAGAATCTCCATGTGGGCCTTTGACATTTTCTCCTTTGAAAGCCCTCAAATCCCCCAGTGAACTGTTGTCTCATCTCAGTAAATCTGTATAGACTCTATTTCCTCTGGTCTTTGTCCTTCTGCGCCTTTAAAACCAACCAAGATTTAGTCCAAGGGATGAGGTTAATTGTTCGGCTTCAGCGTGCCACTGTTTCAGCAAGGCATAGGTCTGCCCCCACCCAGTTTAACAAGCTCAAAGCTTCCTATGAAGGCACTGTCCCTCGTCTCAGATCTTTAGGCGATGGTAACTGTCCTCCACCCCAAGCGTAATTTGACTTTAAATTTTCAGTCGGCTTTCCAGCTATCTTGCTCTCCCAAAGCTTGCACATCTGGAACTAGTCACAAAGTGCTGGTTGAAATTTTCACTAATTCAAATGGAATGCTAGGGATAGAGGCGACTGGGAGGCCCTGAGCTTCCCTCAAGTCGCAGGGCAAGCAGTTCTGCTGTCAGAAATGCACACATCAACAAACATCCTGGAGAGCACCCACGGAGACATAGACCCATGCTAGGGTCACCAGAGTAGGCCAGCTCTGCATGTGGGGGCCCTGCGGCAAGCAGCCAAGGTGAGCAATGCGACAGGCTGAACTGTGTCCCCAAAGTCACTAGCAAAAGCCCTAATCCCAAATGGGATGCTGCCTCGTGATGGTGCACTTAATAGCATGAGGGTAAGGTCTGAATTCAACAGGACTGATGTCCGCTTAGGAGGACAATGACCCTCCCTCCCACTGAGGGTGCAGTAAGAAGCCCACTACCTGCGAGTCAGGACAGGAGGTCTCACCAGTAGCCAACCGTGCTGCTGTCTCCATCTTAGACTTCCCAGCCTTCGCAACTGAGAAATACAATTCTGCCACTGTGGCCAACCAGTCTGTGGGAGTCTGTTATGGCAGCCCAAACCAACTCAGGACAGCTAGGTTGTGTGTCCAGTCAATGTGAGTCATGGTGGGAAAAATAAACAGGATTCCAGAGACACGACTCTTCTCTGCATATAGTCACCCTTCCTGAGAAGGGTATAGGCGTCAGCGATTCAGATCCTGGTTCCATCTAATAACAGGGCTAGTTCTCTATACTCCGGCTTCTGACCGATTACATGACAACAGTCCAAGTACCTCCTTCATGGAAGGCATGTGGAATGGTGCATGGTCTCAGGAAAGGGGGAGAATCAGATGAAAATATGAAGACAGTCAAGAGAAATCCCGTGGCTTTGCTCATGCAGAATTCGTCATCCCAACTCATGGGAACAAAACGGCGTGCATTAAAACCTAGTTCGGGAGCTAGAGGCCGTTCAGTGGCAGAACACTTCCCCGGGACGCAGGAGGCCTGGCACAGCACAGATCTCTACATTTACACACCACTTGATCTTTGCAGGTAGAAATGAACAGCAAAGACAAAAAAGATGATGGCCGCCTTCTGCACACACACACTCTTTCCTTCAGTTATTCAAGGATCCGCTAATCTAGGTACTGCTCTGAAGAGTTCTGACAGATGTGATAAAGCCCTAATCAGCTGACTTTAAACCATGGAGATTATCTTTGGTGGATCCCACCCAATTGCGTGAGCCCTTCAAAGGAGCTGAGCTTTCCCGGCAATGATTCCACCGTGGCTTTTCCTTCCCTGCATTCTTCCTTTCTGATAGCTGTGGACAAGCTTCCCCATGGCCCTGTGATCTTCCCTTTCTGACAGCTTACTCTCCAGATAGCAGCTCGCATTCCCAAACTCCGCAGCTATCTACCCCAACTCCTGGTACGCTATCTCTTAAAATATGTTATCTCCCAGTGCTTTCCTTCTCTACCTGAATCCTGCTTGATGCAATGGCTTCCCAGAAGAGTAAACTGGGGATGAAATGAAGCCACTTTCTCTCTTCCACACCAAGCACTGCCAAGCAGCAAGGGGCTGAATGAGTGCAACAAAATAGGGTCTGCTCTTATTCTTCACCGTAATTGTGTTCTATAAAGTCACAGCAGACACACAATGAGAGACTACTGGACTCCTGGGGTCCTGAGCTACACTTGGAGGAATTTCCCACCGCTTCTAGGAAGCGCAGGGTCAGGCTCCTATGAGCTTCCAGTCAAAACTGACCGATATGTACCCTGCGCTTTATGTTTATTTCCTTTTGAAGATACTTTCCTGGGCTGGTGAGGTAGCGGAGTGATACAGCGCTTGCCTAGCATGCAGCAGGGAGAGGTCCCGGGCTCAACTCTCAGTATTACAACAAAAATTTTATGTGGCATAAATTTACCTAATTTAGTAACATTACTGATTCAAAAACATTCAACTCATAGCCAGCAGTACTGCTCATGCCTAAACGAAGCATATCGAGCATACATATTTTCCTCACATGGTATATCCTATAGTTCTATGTCTGAGAGTTATTTGAAACCATAAAACCAACCCAAAAAGCACGAAAAGTGGTTGTTTTTTTTAAGTGGCACAAAACAGATTGCTAAGATGACACTTGGTTATCATAGGAAAGCCGAGACAAGAGTGTCGGAGCACATTTGGTCCAGCTCAGTAGGGCTCGTGCACATCAGGCCACTGCACTGCATGTCTGGGAATGACCACATGACTTCTGGGGGTGTTACAAGTAAGTTTTAGTAACTAGATGAATGTGTAAATATGGAAGCCGTGTATAATAAGTATTAATTATATGCTTTACGCTTTCTCTTCTCAAACCTTGGAGAAAGTTTTCTCTCTCTCCCCGTCTCAGGAAGGACTTTTCCACTTGGATCTGCTCTCACTCACCTCCCTTTCTCTTCTGTTTTGCCTTCACCTTCACCCTCACCAACCAGGGGAGGCTTTTTAGTTTCCAGCTGTGCATCTGTGGAGGAGAATGGCAGCAAGATTAGTTCTGAAACTGGGCCTGGACAAAGAAAAGGCCACAGGACAGCTGGGCCCTGTGGTAAAGGCATGTAAGTCCAGCACTTTGGGAGGCTGAACTAAGAAAATCACAAGTTCGAGCCACGTCTGGGCAACTTAGCAATACCCTCCTTCAATTTTTTTTTTTTTTTTAAAAAGCAGGGCTGGGAATGTAGCTTAGAGCATACAAAGGCCCTGGGTTCAATCCCCAAGGGGAAAAAAAAAAAGAGGCCCTAAGGTCTAGAGAAGGTAGCCCTCCTTGGTGAAGGATTAGACATTGGAGTATAAAAAGAACTGCAGGTGACTGCATGATTTCCAGTTTCATAAGTACAGTAAACACCGAGAAACTCTGTGAGATGAATACTATAAGAGATATGGGCCTCTAAGGAAGAAAATAAATTTTGTTTGGGGCTCAGTAAGCTTAAAGCAGCCATAACATCTTATGGCATTAAAAGAAAGCAACACTGCCTAAGTCAAGCACATAAGGAACCTACTAGTGGATACGTGGTGAGTCACAGAAATGCCACAACAGAGAACCAAAGTCGGCACATCCCCAGCCAGGAATAATTACCAACTTCATTCCAGGCCTGCTCTAGCGAGAAACACTAGATACCAGTAGAAACAGACTCTAGGGTTTTATTAATACCACTAGAAACAAACTCTGGGGCTTAAAACCCCTACTGGGGCCTCTGATACTCGAACACCAAGAACCTAGATATGGCCATCTTTACCAGGATGGATTCTACGAGGTTCCTGCTTCTGATCAGAGCTGAGTATGTGATTCCACCTGTGGGGCTGGGCCATGTGAATGGGTTCTAACTGCCCAGGACAGGCAGAGGGAGCCTCTGGAATGGGGAGTGGCTCTTGCCTTATCCCTCACAGGGCGGGAGATTTCCACATAGACAAATGACATTCAGATTCGGGTGGCTCAGATGTGGGTGGCCATGAAGAATAACATATGTCTGCTGCAACATATTCAGGGAAACTAGAGTAAGGACCAGTAAAGGCAACTCCCACTTCTGAGCACTCAGAACGTATCAGGTATCATACCAGATAGTTAACACGACTTACAGCATTTAAGTTACACAGAAAGTGTAAAGTATAAAATGAGGACTGGGGGCACAGCTAAGTGATTAGAGTGCTTGCCTAGGAAATGCAAGGCCTTGAGTTCGATTCCCCAGCACTACATAAGCCAGGCATGGCAGAGACTTGTAATCCTAGCATTGGGAAGGCTGAAGCAGGAGAACTGCCATGAGTTTAAGGCCAGCCAGGACTATACAGCAAGACCCCTCTCCAGAGAAAAAGAAAAAAAGAAAAGAAACGATAAAATAGGTATAGTAAAGAAATCCAGGAAAAGAGAGCAATTTACTATGTTGGCCAAATGCCCCAGGACATCCAGGAAGTCTTTGTATTCTAAAACTGAAAGGCCTCATAAGCCAGAATAGTTGGTCAGCCTAGGCTGGGCAGGCCAACCTGGCTCCAAATTCTAGCTTGTCTACCTGGGAAGAATAACTTAACTTCTTTGAGCCTCATTTTCTCCATTTATCAATGGGTTTAGCAAAAGTTGCTTCCTTTTAGGATTGTAGTGGAGCTTTAAAGATATGTATAAAGTACACAGTATATCATAAGTTATGTCATATATCAGGAGCTCAAAAAATGTGAGAAATTATTGGACTTCAGGAAACTTGAATTTGCCCACATCACAACAAATGATGTAACTGAGATTTCAGACTAGGACTGAAAAACCCCAAGCTATATTTCCAATTCCTGTTACATCTGGATCTGGAATATTCCCTACAAGCCCCATATATTTGGATACTGTGGATTACCTATGGATTCTATGTGCTGTTAAAAGGTAGGGCCTACTCAGGAGAGGTGGATTATAGATATGTGATGGAATACAGGTGTGTGGTAAATTATAGATTACAAGCATATGGAGGATTATGAGCATGTGTATGTTACAGTTGTAAGGCATATTACTGGGTATGTAACCAGGAAGGGGCAGATTAACCTTGAAGTGGCTGAACATGGAGGCTGGACCAGAAGGGATAGATCACTGAGATATGACCTGGAAAGGTAATATGCTAGTTCCACCCCATCTACATGAAACGAACAGCTTTCCTCCAGCTAAGCTGTCGCCATGTGCTTCCACCATTCCCATCCACCCATGAACAGCCTGTGACCTTCTGAAACCATGAGCTAAGATAAATCTTTCCTTCCCTAAGTTGTGGATGTTGGGTATTGAGTCATACCAATGAAAAAGTAACTCAGACAACCCCTGAGCATGTAGTGCATCTGACCCAGATGGTGGTTGAGGCTACAGGATGGAAGAAAAAGAACCAAAGACACAGATATGTCAGCTTCCAGCCACAAAGTGAAAACACACAAAATTAATGGAAATATTTTAGATACTGGACAAGTTTTTAGATAAAGTACAAGAAAGTAATTCCCTGAGAAAAAGAAACAAATGCAGTGAGCCCAAGACTGTCCCAGCTCACTGCCTGGACAGGATGTCTAGACCACAGTGGAGGGAAGGATAAACAGGTGGAAAATCCCCAAAACTCATATAGGGCCAAAAGTGGTTGATGTTTCAACCAACACAGCCAGGAATGACCTCTTAATACTTACAATATCTGGTATAATCCTCAGGAGGCTATTCTTTAACACCAAGCCCCAAATTAACTAGACAAGATGCTGGCAAGCTTTTTCTTTAACACTATACCTTTTAGACTGTGAGTCATTCAGTCACTGCTGTAACTCCCCTGGCTCTGCTGCTGGACCATCAAAGCACCTACTGGCCATATACACATAAATAGGCATGGTGTACTCCAATAAAACTATTTCCAGTATAGGCACAGAGATTGTAGGTCAGAGTTTGTCAAGCTCTGGCTTAGACTAAAAGCTATTCTAGATCTGCCCCAACAAAGGTGTAAATCAAGGCTCAGAGGAATCAAATTCCAAGGAACATAACTATATATCGCAGAATAACAAAGTCCAATGAGAATTACAAAAATGCGAAAGAAACCCCTCACATAATACAGACCTACCCAACTCTTCCAGAAATGCAAAGAAGTAGGAAAATATTCCCCATAATGAGAAGAATCAGTCAAATAGACCACACCCAGATGATAGAGTTAGTATATCCAAACATTACAAAAGTATTGTAATTATGTGTGTTCCACTGAATTAAAGGAAAGCATGAGCATTCATAAAGATTGGATGATGAAAACACATTATGGATAAAACCTACAGAGATGAAAAACCAGATGGGTGGGACTAAGAGCACGTTAGACAGGGAAAAAGATTAATTAAAGCAGTCAACAATAGAAACTCTGACAGGAAAAGAAACTAAACTAAGCAGGGTATCAGTAAACTGTGGGACAACATAAAGTCACCTAACATACTTCTTGAAATCCGAAAAAAAAAAAAAAAGACAGGAGTTGGGGACAGACAATATATCTGAATAAATATAAATAATGGCCAAAAGCTTTCCAAATGCAATGAAAACTAAAAACCCAGAAACACAGTATGTTTTAAAAATTTCAAGCACAAAGACTACACCAGGGCATGTGGTAATTACACTGTTTTTAACTAAACATAAATAGAAAACATTTAAAATAGCTGGAATAAAGAGGAATAAAAATTGACAGCAGATTTCTTGACAGAACAAATGCAATTCAAAAACAGTTATATCATTAAAATACAGAAAGAAATGATTCACGTAGAATTTTATAGCCAGCAAAAATATTTTCCAAGAACAGAGGTAAGATAACAACATTTTAAGACATAGAAAGAAAGATCTCAACACAAACAGACCATAACTATTAGGGGCATTAAAGGAGACTTTCAGGCATAAGGCTACTGAGAAAATGAAATTTGGATCTATACAAAGGAATGAAGAGCACTAGAAATAAGTATATGTAGGCAAATATACTTTGTCTTCCTTACTGGAAAAAATCTCCTTAAGACAGAAGTGACTATCCAAGGAAAAATAACTTTTTGAAGAGTTTTTAGCACACACAGAATAAAAATGAATGACAGCAATAGTACAAAGACCAGGATATGGGAATGGGAGGAAACAGAGCTGTAAGGTTCATGAACAATATATTACTTCAGAAAAGTCTGTGAAAAATTACAATTAAAGATTTATACTGTAAACTCTGGAGGACTGTCTGAAGAAAAAAGAGAGATGCCGCTAATTAAACCAACAAAATAAAACAGAATCATACTGACTACAAATGGCCACAGGAAATGTTTTTGAGGTGACAGAAATATTCTAAAACTGAATGGTTGCTATGGTGTTGCTCTAGTTACACAATTATGTAAATATACTAAAAATCATAGATTTGTATATTCAAAATAGGTGATATGAAATTTTACCTCAACAATGTTGCTAAAAATGTTGTGACAAAAAAAATCTAAAAGAACACAAAAGCTAGACCCAAGGCACAGGCCAGTAATCCCAGCACTCTAGGAGATAGAAGAAGGATGGCCAACCCGAGTTCAGCCTGGGCTGCTTAGCCAGACCCTGTCTCAAAATCAAACATGCAAAACAGGCAAAGCAGAAAGGAACCGCACTCAATCCTTAGTGTAAGAAAACAGACAGACAAGGAGCTAGCTCCAAAGGTCCAGCTCCAAAAGTAGTCTGTATTATAACTGGAGTACAGGTTAAAGACATTACACATGTGTCTAAACTCACTAAACTATTCCCTTAAAATTTACTTTATTGCCTAAGCCATATTTCAATGAAACTGCCAAAAAATAAAGTATATAGAAATCATTTAATTCAGCTGAAGAGATGCACAGGAGGCTAGCCACTGGGGAAAATACGCCAACTTCCATATTTAAATCTTTTAAAATATTTATTTTGGTGTATAGTTTATAGCATGCATAATAGATGTATGCATTAGCATATGTATATAGTTTATAAATAAATATTCAAACATTGAGATACTTTTTCACTGATAGAAATGGGCCACTTTAAAATGTTCTGGAGAGCTAGAATGTTTTGGTCAGCCTAGCAAGGCAGCTTCAGCGGCACAGTAGACAAACCAGATGATACGTAACAGGAATTGAGAAGAACAGATAACAAGCCAATCTCTGAAGATGTTTGGTGGAGAGAAAAGAGACAGCTGTAGGAATGGTGAATCGCTGAAGGAAGACTGTGATCCTTTCTAATAGGGGTTTAAAGGAAGGAGACCGATAATACAGTCAAGAGAGAGAAAATGTTGTAGGTGAGGTTTCCCACATAATGGTGAAGAGACGCTGGTTCTGGGCTCTCAATAAAGCACAGAGAGAAAGACAGAGGAAGTTGTGAGTTGGGCACCCTATTTTTAAGTGATCAGTAAGCAAAATCATTAGTATTATAGAAGATGATACGATGAGTAGAGTAGAAGTCACTTTTGAAATAACCAATGTGGGAAGTAACATTTGGAAAACCTAGACTTCAACCACTATGTGAAAAAGCAGCAATGCCTCCAACATGCACGTACGCAGGTATTTTTATGGAACTGGTATCTGCTGTGAGGTAGCCATTTCCAACCAACTCTCAGATGGTTTGCGAGAGTTAGCGAATTCATCTCAACAGGGAACGTAGTGTCTGTTTATACCTACTCTGGCATAGATGGCCCAGCCAGTAGAAGACAAGAAATTAAATGGAAACTGCAGAACTAATCTATCCCTTGGCTCCTTTGTAATTCATCTACCACCCACGGGGTCTTGGACTGAGATTCCCACTTTGCCTCAGAAGCTAATTTTGGTCCTGCTGGTCAGTGCTAACCTGGGTGTGGTGGCTGAGTGGGCGGGACCACCAGGAAGTAAAGGAAGTGGGACTGGTGAATCAGGTGGGGGCCTGACTCACCCGGCACCATGGGAACCGGAACTGTGGGGCTGGTGGCGCCATCTGCGAGCAGCACAGGGATGTTAAGGGGCATCATTAGTGGTTGTAAATGCTTGCCCAGCACTTCTCAGAGGATGGCCTCCGGGCCTGCCCACATGCTACTTCGGTAATTATGTCCTACCTACTCTCCTTCCAAGTCGAGTTGACTTCCAGGCTTGACCTCTCTGAGCATGGCCTCCAGCAATACAGTGTTTGAGCTTAAAAATACATTCTTCTCTCACTAGCCCATGCTGCAGGACTCCGAGGACAGAGAGGCCAGCTCTGCCAGTCTTCTCCTTCTACCCACTCATCAGCTTCCGTGCTTGCTCCCAGAGAAATCCAGACAGGGGTGTCTACTATGAGTATGGGCTACTCTTGATTCTTTCTAGCAACTCAACCTTTTTTTTTCCCCCTCTGCAGAAATACCTCTCCAGTCAATGTGGGTCAAATGCTGCCAATTCTACTCCAGTCCCACAGGAGCACATGAATCCTCTAGCCCCTCAGAACACAGCCAACGCCTGCTTCACACTCCACGTGTGGCCCACAAGGAGGCCACGAGAGCCAGTCCTGAGAAAGCTGAGGAACTCTCTCAGGAACAGTCACTTTTCTCTGCTCATGATAGCAATGTAGACCAAAAATTACTGCCAACTTTTTATTAAAAAAGATGAAATTAAATTATCTTTATGGCAAGAACTGCATCAGATACCTGTCTCTACTATGTCACAAATTCCGACACCAACTCCATGAGTTGCAAGTTCTAATCATGGGAGGTAACATAGTTCGAAGGTCTGAAATCAGACTGCTCAGGTTTAAATTCTGGATCCACACCAACCAGCTATGCAAGCAGCAATATTTACATTTTATGTGCCTCAGTTTCTTCATTTATAAAATGGAGCTAATAATAGCACCTATCTCATTGGTTGTTGTGAAGAGTAATGAGTTAGTGAAGTGTTTAGAAAGCTGGCACAGTAGTGTACACTGGTAGTCTCAGCTACTTGGGAGGCTAAGATGGGAAGACAATGACTTTAAACCCAGTGCAGGCAACAGGGCAAGACTACACTCCCGCCCCTCATCCTCCTAAGATAGTTCTTAGAAGAACACAAGGAACCCAACAAGTATTCAATGAATTTTAGCTATGACTATCCCCATCTTCATTTCCAGTTTAAAGACAAAGAAACTAGGGTCAGGGCTGTAGCTCACTGGGAGAACATACGATTAGCACTCAAGAGGCCTTGGGTTCAAACTCAAGCACCATAAATAAATAAATTTTTAAAAAGACATGAAAATGTTAAGAGCTTTGCCTAAGGTTGTACAACTGGTAAGTGATGGACTGGGAAATTGAATCAAG
The DNA here is from genome assembly GCA_004027205.1 of Ctenodactylus gundi. NCBI lineage: Eukaryota > Metazoa > Chordata > Mammalia > Rodentia > Ctenodactylidae > Ctenodactylus > Ctenodactylus gundi. The sequence continues at coordinate 47,401 of PVKB01002627.1, read as the reverse complement.
GCTGTTTCTGGTTCCAGAGACTTTGTTCTTGAACACCAAAGAATATTTCCTTTGCCTTGGCAACCACAGGGGAGAGTCTGTCTGAAAACAGAAAGCCACAACATAGCAAAGCAGAGCTAAGACACAGAGGAAGTCAAAGCCTGGGAACTGCCTGAACCCCTTGAACCAGTCCAAGCAAAAGTCACATTTACCCTGGTGTCTGCAACAATCTTAACAAAATCCCTTCCATCCCAATCGAGTTAAATTGGAGCATCTGTCCCTCGCAGTTGAAATCTCTTGCAGACTTAGTCAGTATGGCAATTCGAATCTCATCTAAACTGTCCTTACATTCTTGGCCTTATTTGTCCTGGAAGAATCTCTTCTATAAAACGAAGCTGGCACTTTTTTTGGAGGGGGTCATTCACTCTTTATTGAAGCAGCTTCTGTGTCTAAGGTACTGTGTTACTACAGAACCGGGCCCAGGGCATTGCTGATAGAGACATCAGAATGGCTCCACGTCATACTACCCAAGGCCAACTGCAGTCCTTTGTGGAATCCTGGTTTTCCCATTAGTCAGAACAGAAGTCTCCAGGATGCCAAGATCTAGGCCAGATCTCTCCCAAGCTCTCCACATCCACTGCTACAGCCAGATTCGAGCTCGTCTTTAAATGCAAGAGGTAATGGGGAATTTCTGCATGGGCTAAATTATTCATCTCCATCGAACCACAGCAGCAGCATTCAATCTCCATTGCTGGACACAGTCTGCCCAGATTGGAATATTCGATTGAGGTCTAAGCAGGAAATGCAGATATGAAATGGGTGACTGACAGCACCAGGTACAGCCCTCTCCCAGCAGGGCGGCTGACTTCCTTTAGGCATCAGATCACCTCACAGTGAATCCTGGAGGGCTGGTAATACTTTTGATTTTTACATCACAAGCGTCACAGAAAATATACAATGAAAACCCCAACGATTCCTTGGAGAGTTCACTGCTCCCCTTCTTCTCCTTTGATTCCCTTGCCTCCTCTCCACACCCTTTGAACTTCTCAAGGCACTTTGAAGGCGTGTCATAAAGCAGTTTTTCATTCATGCTTCTCTCTTTGATGATCTTGCTGTTCGTCTGAACTGCAGTGTCCACAGGATGTTGGGCCGGGAAAGCTGAAAGCCAATACTAAGAGCAGGGGCCAAGTGAGGAAGAGCCCGAGTCACATTTGTCAATGCAGAGGAAGGGGCAAGACCATGGAATCCAGCAAACTTCTGGCCTCTCCTGCATGTCACCTCCCTCAGAGTGGCAACTCAGGAAAACAGGGCAGGGTCCAGAGCCCAGTGGCAGTTCACGGCCTATGGGATGTTTCACTGGGCTCCTTCCCTCTGATCCCAAACACTAGAACACACTGCTCACCCTGAGACTTCAGCCAGCACTCTGCTCGGACTTGATGAAAAGCATTATTGGTTTGATGGTTCTGACCTCATTTTCCCTGGCGACAGACTCACTGTTCAGTACTAACACGACCTTCGTAGGCGGGGAAGTCACAGAGGATGTGCTGAGGGAAGAGGCAGTCTGTGGACACACACCTCTGAATACGTGGTTGAACTTTGTACAGAATGCTCTCCAGAACCCTGACTTAGTCAGGAAAGGGTCAGTGGCCTCAAAGGAGCAGCCCTGGATCCCTTGGCCTGGGCCTAGGAGCCCACAGTAATGAGGGCAAAGCCCAGTGTTCCCCAAGTCTGAATCCCACAGATCCAGAGAGAAGGCACACACAGACAGCCTAATAGGGACATGCAAGGGGCTGTGAGAGCCACGGCAGGAGAGGAAAGCGTCATCTAACTGTAAATGTTAAGTGCAGTAGAACCTACCGCAGTGGAGGATTTGGGTACCAGTAGGGAAGGCAGAGATCTCATCTGCTCAAAAATATTTCATGACAGCTAGGCTAAGCCCTCCTAAGCCTGAGCTTCTAAGCCCTGGAAGGCCAGAGGGTGAGTGAAAACAAAAAGTCTCTGCCCTGAGCCACGAGTTTAGGGACAGGTCAGATGCGAAAGTTTTTTTTCTTTTACTCATGTACTTACAACCATAAATTAAGACACGGGTCTTGATGGAAAAGCACAGGGTGTTATTTAACACAGACATACCATGAGGACACAAAGTCGAGCTACTCGGACACGGTCTTACTGTAGATCCTGTCCATGGCATCCTATCTAAAAAGAAGAGACATGTAAGCTAAGACCTGAAGGGGAGAAGCGAGCTAAGAATGGGGAGCAGGACCTTACAGAAAGGAGACAGCACATAGGCAGGTCCAGCTTAGGGGAGACAGATTTGAGGGTCAGCCACGGGAGCAGGGCCAGTTAGAAGACTCAACACATGCGTACTGAGCCAGGATGCCAGGCGTGCTCCTGAGCACTAGGAACACAGCAGTGAACTCCTAGATGTTAACCCAGTCAAATACCAGATGCCAACAGAGGTGCCAATGGTTTGCACTGCATGGCTGCAATGCAACAGGGAAGAGACAGGTCCGCACGCAGGAAACTTCTATTCCTTATCTGCTGGGAAGGATGCCAAAACCAGGCCACAGTGGGACTACGGCAGGCAACTGAGCAACCGAATCTGCTGGGAAGAGACTCCCACACCTCACGCTGGGAATTCTAGTTCCCAGGGCAAGGGGTCTAAGAAGGCAAACGGCATCTCCCCCAAGGACCAGCTTGAACACTGGAGATCATTCCGGTATACAACACAGCATACTGACATAAGGGAGAGGCTTAATTTTTGGATGCACGGCTACATCCCCGCCTTTTCTTTTTCTTTTTTCTTTTTTTAATATAGGGTCTTACTAACTTACCTGGCCTGTCCTTGAATTTGTTACCCTCCTTCTCAGTCACCTGACCAGTTAGGATTACAGGCACAGAGATTTCTAAGTCAAACAATACTGTCTTCTCATCCCAGCTCTGCTACTCACCAACCGGGCCCAGAATCAGTACCTTGATATATACAACAGGGTCACGAGGACCTTCACACCAGGGCCGCTGTCACGACTGAGAGTCAGGGGGAGGCAAAGAGCTGGGTGTCTTGTGTGGCCTACAGCACAGGTTCAGTCAGCGCCAGCTACCGTGGCTGTTAGGATTATGCCTTGGCCCACCCTGGACTGGAGGTTCCTGCTTTAACGTAATTTTGACAAATCAGACAGGCAATTAAGTGCAAGGCACAACCCTCCCCCCTCTACGCCTTCATTTCCGGGGAAAGCAAGGCACAGCTCAGCATCTGGCCCGGCGTAACCCAGCACCTCATAGTCAGGAACGTTCACTTCTGAGAACCGTGAGGCATGCACAGGAAGCGCGCGCTGCAGAGGGAACAGCTGCCTGAATGACTCCCACAGGAATGACTCGGAAATATCTTCCATTCAGAAAGACTTTGTGAATTTTCCACTGCAAATATTTAATATCGAATTGGGTTCTCTCTTCCGCCTCTGTCAGTGGAGTGCTCAAAATAATTTTAATATTAGCCTAAGCCAAGTAAAATTAGGAAAATAAATCTGCACCATTTCCTTCCCCTTCTCCCTCTGTCTCCCTGCCCACAACATATCCCAAAGCCAAAACTGAACAATTTAAAATCTTCAGCAGCTCAGCAGCACCGCAGTGGAGCACTGGCTATGAAAACAAACAACATGGCCTACGCGTTGGACCCACTATTTAAAAAGTATGTGATTTGGGGCTAATGTGACACCCTAAAATCCCAACTTTGAATTGCTGGAGTTATGGCAGACTACCTGCTGACCTATGCCTTGGTTTTCCTGGCAACTGTTTCCCTCAGTTTCCTATCCTCTAGGACAGATGGAAGGATAAGCCAGGTCCCGTCGTACAGGCCTGTAATTCCAGGCCTCTGGGAGGCTGAGGTAGAAGAATTGCAAGTTCAAACCTAGCCTGGACAACTTTGAGAGACCTTGTCTCAAAATCAAAATGAAAAAGAGGCTCAGGATATAACTCAGTGGGAGAAAGAGAAAGAAATAGGAGAGTAAGAGTACTTACTCCACTGAGCTATCGAGAGAATGCAATGAAATCACACACACAAAGTCTGAGCACATAGGTGAGTGCCAGCGGCTGTCATTTCTACTCTATCCCAGTTCCACCCTCTGATCTAGGTCCTTGAGAGAAAACAGTACATCTGGGCTAATTGTCTAAGCAGGACCAAGGAGAAAAACATAGGGCAAAGCGGGCTGTTAAAACTTGGCATCCTCCTTGGAAAGCCAGAATGGGAGAGACCTGCGCAGAATTAAAGCAATTCGCCAGAAACTGAACCCACTGCACTGATACCAAAAGAACTGCCTCTCATGGTTCTCAGTCTCCCATCCCAAATGAGAGCAGCAGCAGATGAAAACCGTAGACTTCCGTAGTACACACGAGGACTGCGCCAGGCTCTCCACTCGCCTCCTCTCTAGCACGGAATCTCCCCACAGTGAACAATGCTAAGTCTTGGGCTTCATGGAGGGAGAGTAAACCAAGGTCACAAATTAATAAACACTCTAGGAAAGAAATAAAGTGGGCAGTGAGATGGTGAGTGTGAAGTGGCATGCGTTAAAGGTTAAGGGTGTCAGATCTGCAGTCTGGAGTGTAATGATATATGGGAGACTTGCCTCAGTCCAAGCAAGTTTATTAACAGGCAGCCCAGCTGCCAGATTGTGGTCAGAGCGCCACGACCGAGGTGTCTGGGGCAGGGGAGTTTTTTTTCACTCTCTGAGGGAAGTGGCCTTGAAAGGTTTTATTTAGTGTGAGAGCAGCCTTGAAGAGTTTTCGTGTTGGGGTGGAGGGGGTGGGGTATCTCAGGGGCTACAGATGTGAGTCACGTAGCAAAAGGGGAAACACAGTTACTCTGGCGGTCCTGAGCATTATGGTGGGGGTCTACTGCTAGGCCTGTTAGTACTTTTTCTTCCTGTGTCTGGTCCCTGATGGCAAGAGACAAAAGCCCTGAGGGCAAAAAGACCAGCGTGCACAGGCCAGAATGATACCCGCTGAAAACTGTGGCATTCTCGGCCACAAGTAAGAAGCAACAGCTGGGCCACTACACACTTTACTCTGAACACATGCTGGGTTTGCCAGATCTACACATAACCCGTATGAGCATGCCACGCTCCTAACCCTCAAGAGCTGCCCTAATTCACGGGTGCAGCTTCTTTAGGATCACCAGAAGACTGTTAGGTGGCCAGTTTCAACTGTCTCTCATGTGAGCTGCTACCTGAGATGTTCTCGCCCTCCTGTAATTCCCTTCCTAAAGGAGCTGAACAGGAACCTCCGGTAGCGGCTGCGTCCTGCCCTCGGTGCAGTCCCTTCAGGCCTCTCGTTGCCCTACGACACTGGACTGCGAGAAATCCCCGTCTCCCACCAGCAGCGTGAAGTTCCAGGAGGGCAATGCAGATGACCGGCCAGAGCAGGCTGCCTCCAGGCAGCACTATAGGGCCCAAGGCTGATCTGTCACGCAAAGATCTCTCTCTCTTGCTCATTCTTTATTTACAAGGCAAAAATGAACAAACAAGCCAGACCCCAATAATGAAGTACTTGAGCCAGGTGAAGGGAGAAGGATGAGACTGCAGGTCTCCTAATCAGTCTCTTCCCTCACCACTAATGCATGTAAAAGCTGGGACAGGATGGACCTGGGAAGATCTAACCCACCTCCCACGTGTGGCCCCAAGGCATTACCAGAAACACAGGCCTCTGGCTTGTGCTGAAACCAGGACCAGACTGAAAACAATGGTCAAAGAGATACTTCCTTTTGCACACACTCTGCTCCAGGCGCTGGGCCACACCCTCCCTGCACATCCCTCTCTGATCCGCCCAGCAGCGAGGATGACGGGGTAGTTATTCCCACTATCTGCATTTCACTCATGGAGTGTCCCAAGCTCAGGGAGTGCAGATGAGCCAGCACTACACGGCTGGCACTAGGCAGGCCGGGGTTCCACACGTATCACACCCACATGCTCCGCACGGAGTGTGAAGGCGTGCTGCACAGCCAGCCAGGCAGGGCGCCGCCTTCCCAGAGCTTGGGTCCAACAGGAAAGGCAGATTTGGACATGTTTACACACGGACTTTTCATTACCATCACATATGAGGAGTTTGGGGTGTGGTAAGAGTAGAGGAGGGAGCCCACAGAAGCCCACATGAGGCAAATGCCCAGGAGATGAATGGGAGTGAGCTGGGGAGGAGAGGGCCATCAATGTGCCAAGGATCACGATCTGGAGTCCCAGTGACCCTGGAGAGACAACCAGCTGGAGGACCTGGAAACAAGCAGGAGGGGCGGGGACCCAAGAGTGATGAGGGAGGCAGAGGCAGCAGGAAGTAAGTTTTGAGGGACTGATGGGGCCAGGCAGTGGGATGCTCACAAAGGTCGGAATGAGGAACCATGACCAAAAGGCTCCGATGACCCAAGCAGTGGCCCAAGCCACAGCACACCTTCGGAGGGAGGTCGAGACGCTGACCTGGAAGTAGGGCTGCTACACAGGGAACACAATCCAGGTAAAGGGTAATGGGTTGGAGGGGTTAGGGTTAGCAGGAAAAATAAAAACAAAGAAATTCAAGACAGCAGAAGGAGGTGGGAAGGACCCCAATGCCTAGTGAGGGGGAAAAGCTGAGTCCCAGCGGGGAATGAAAGTGTGGGTTTGCTAACATCACCAACCGGGAGAGGGCGATGGGGACAGCGTGGGGGAGGGCAAGCTCCAGGGAGCTCGTTAAAGAGGAGTCCTGCTAGATGACAGCTCCTAAGGCCCGTGTGTACGCAAGTTGGGGACACCCTGGTATGCTCTATGAAAACCACAGCATTCCGCCCAATTCACATGCTGGAAAGCTGAGGCTCCGTGACATGGAGGCACTGGCTGTGCACACTCTGGTCCACAGGACAGCTGAGGTCCAAATCTCTACTCCTCTGGACCAAAGCCCACCTCTCTGCGCCAGAATGCTCAGGCTCTCTGCACCTCCTCCTGGGGCTCAGATCCTTCCCTCACTTACAGCCACTTGCTCATGCCTGCCATCTGAAGAAACGGAGGCTTTCAGATGACCTATCCTGCAGGGGCTCACAGGCTGTGAACCCAAGACCCCTGGTCAAAGCAAAACCACAGATGAGTATTGTCTGACAATTTTTTTTTTAAATGGACTTGTCAAAATTTCAAAATCAGAAGTTTTGAACCAGATGTGGTGATACATGCCTATAATCTCACTACCCTGGGAGACTAAGGCACGGGGATCACAAGTTAGAGACGAGCCCAGACAACTTATCAACTTAGCGAGACTGTATCAAAATTTTTAAAAAGGTACTGGGCGCTGGGGGCATAGTTCAGTGGTTATAGTGCTTGCCTAGCACGCACAAGGCCCTGGGTTTAATTACCTAACATCACGTAAAATATTAAGCACGCATGGTGATGCAGCCCTGTGACCTCAGCACTCAGGAAACTGAGGCAGGAGAACTGCAATGAGTTCAAGGGCTGCCTGGGCTACAGAGTGAGTTCAAGACTACAGAGACATAGCCTGTCTCAAAAAAAAGGGAAGGGTGAAGTATACTAGCAATGTAGCTCAGTGCAAAGACTCTGAGTTCAATCCCCAGTACCAATACCAAAAATAACAATAATATTTAGTAAATTATGAGGATTTCCTGCTTTATGTGTTTTGTTGTTGTTGTTGTTGTTGTTCCTTGGTGCTGAGGATACAACCAAAACTAAGATTTGACATACAAATCCAGGTATCTAGATTCTCTCTATAAAGCAGGTTTTTGCTGGGTGCAGAGGCATGCACCTACCGTCCCAGCTACTCAGGCAGTTAAGGCAGGAAGATCACTTAAACTCAGGATTTAGGGTCCGCCTGAACAACGCAGTGAGACCCTGTCTCGAAAAAACAAAAACAAATCAAAAGGCAGATTATCTGGTAATACTGGGCCATTTCCTCATGTGGCTTAATGGCCTTGAGTTGAAAATCAGTGGGCCCCCTTAGGTGGGCACAAGCTTTGTGGTTCACCAGTCTCCACCCCTAATCATCTCACAAGTAAAATAGAATCTAAGCTATGTGAGTACTCAAGAAGTCTGTTTTTTTAAAGCCAGAAGTCATTTTTGTCTTGGTGACAATAAGCACCAGTAGGGACTAGGGATAACGAGAGGTCAGTTTTCAACTAACAGGGAAACCCACCCCCTGGGTCTTTGCAGCATTGGGTCTGCGGGCTCCAACTACATGCTGGCTTTCTATCCTCACAGGAAGGTAAAGGAGAAAGGCTAATGGGGACCAAGGCTTGGATTCCACCTTGGCACCAGTGAAGGACAGTCTCTCCCTATGCTGAGATCACCACCTGCTCTCAACAAACCCACCACTGCCACACAGCTCCTAAGCTGTAACTCCAAAGGCTGAGCAGCAGGACACCACGGGGATGTGAGGACACACGTGTGTTTGTCTACCACCACTGGTAACAAACACAAGGGGAACGGTGCTCATGCTGAGGCTGGCACAGGTCTTCAAAGAAACAAGACATTCTTTCAGAACAATGTCCTCCCAGAGCGCTGAGAAGGCAACTGATTGCAGAATTTCTCTCCCTAGCTGAGGTTTGGCATGGAACAGAAAAATGAAACACGCCCTTTCCTCTTTCCACAAAATCCCGACATGAAGAAAGAGAACCAACACGCAGACGGGGAGGGTGGGAGTCGGATGGTCAGTCAAAAGAACAGGAAGAGTCCTCGAGGCCTGATGCAGGGAAGTGGGTGGCTTTTACTCCACGTGCCCTGAGTCCTGAATCACCTCGCCACTCTGAGCCCCACTGCTCAGCATCCCAACTCTCTTGTTTCATCTTTCTAGATTCTCTGAAATTCACACATGATGGGTTAGCAGCAGGCCAGTCCTTGCTCACTGGGAAGCGATTCCTGCTTTCCCATCTTTCTAGAAGCTCCCCGCAGGCACACGCTTCCTAAACTTCCATCTCTAAGTACTTCTCTAGAGAGCCTGACTGCTGAAGGTTAGACACAAGGCACCATGGAGTTTGCGAGGAGCAACCATGGACATGTTGCTGGCCATCACAGGTAGGGGGATGAACAGCAAGCCCACAAACACACGTATACATGCTATTCAACGTGAAACCTGGTGCTCCAAAGGAGAGTTTGGGGGACGGGGTGGGAGGTGGGGGTGGTGTCTGTGTGTGTGTGTGTGTGTGTGTGTGTGTGTCCCTAAAGAAGCAGGGAGAAAGGCTCCACCCAGGGCAGGGAGAGGGCTCCAGCTAGCAGGATGGAGCGGCCCCACAGCCAAGAAGATGGCATCATCACCCGTGAGCATCTCCACACTTGCAGGGCTGCCCTGGGGCAGCACCACCACCTTCACGCAATCCACACAAGCTTCAGAGACTTCCCCGCAGCTCCCTACACAGGGCGCGCTCAGGAAGGTCAGGATGGCTGAACGCATAAGAGCTGGGAGGACACACCTCATGGGGACACACAGAGAAATGCCGTCTGCAACCACCAGCCCAGAGCAGGAGGAGCCAGGTGAGGAAACCGCAGCTCGGTGGGCCGCAGGCTGGAGCACCGGCCAGGATGCTCCCCTCTCCTCTCTGCTTCTGATGCTCAGATCTGGTTGCCAGTGTCCTGCTGGCCCTCACACACCAAGAGGACACCCTTTCCAGCCTCGGCCAGCTAAGCCCATGTAAGAGCTTGAGCACACAGGCCCTGCAGCCATGTGCCCCAAGCCACACCAGAGCTGCTAAAGAACGGGTAGCTGCCTCAGTGGACCTGCTAACCCACTGACACTCCCACCTAGTTGAATTCCAGTGTGGGACTTGGAGGACTTGAATCAAAGGGCTGATTCCACAGCAGGAGCCTGCAGGGAGAGCAGGTGGGACACAGCACTTCCTGAGCCTGTCCAACGCCGAGTAAAACTGCCCAGGAGGCAACCGATCAACTGTGTTGGTTCCACACTGATGAAATCACTGACAAAGAGCACAAACCCAAGGCAAGAGAAAAGAATAAGGGCTGGCAGTAGCATTTGTCTGGCATGTAGGACCCTTGGGTTCAGTCTCTAATACATGAAAACAAGCAAACAAAAAACCAGCAGGTGGTGCAGGCCTGTAATCTCAGTACCCTGGAGGTGGAGTCAAGAGGATCACAAGCTGAAGCCTAGTCCGGGCAGATTATTGACTTAGAAAAATCTTGTCTCAAAATTTTTAAAAAATTATATATTTATAGAAGGGCTAATGGTGTAGCCTCGTATGAGGGAGGGCCTTAGGGTCAATCACTAGTATTGCCAAATGAAGAAGAAAAGAAAAAAAAGCAAAGATGAGAGACCAAGGGACGTCCCAACCACATCCTCGCCAACCTCCCAGAAGGCCAAGTCCGTGTCTCTGAAATTGTTCAGGTAAAATCTCAAGGCCAAACATAGATTAAGAATTTTAATCACCTTTAGTAATACCTCTAAATTCCTACAGGCATCACATTGAGTTTGTAATATTAATATCTTAATGGTGGAAGAGGTTGTCATTCCAACCTGGTAATCACCCTCAGTGGGACTTGGAACAGAAGTCAATCCTCTCGTAAATGATGCTGTGAACCCTGACCCTCCCCATTATTAACCTTCCAGAAGTTTTTCCCTAAAATCTTAGGGAACAGTCATACCACAACCTGGCCCCTGCAAGGTGCACCAACTCACCATGTCAACAAAACCAACTCAGTCCCCCAGCTAACCAAATACATGCACTGGACTTTTATATATTCTATGCCATTGCCACCACCCTAAACCCTGGCTTCTTGTTGGTAATTTCTCATTATTTGGGTCGCAACTTAAAGATTACTGACCGAGAGAGACCAATCTTAGAGACTCCACCAGAAGTTAACACTGTTCTCCACTTTCCTGTCTTGTCTTAGGCCTAGTGACAATATTTGTGTGGATATGTGTCTGTGATATCGGGGACTGAGCCCAGGGCTTTCACACTGAACTATATTCCCAGCCCTTCCACTATTTTTGAGACAGGGTGGCAAGTTGCCACGTTGTCTACACTGGGCTTAAACTTGCAATTCTCCTGCCTCAGCCTTCTAGAGTGACCCACACACTTAGCTCTTTTCTATCTTTTTTTTTTTTTTTTTACTAGATGCATAACCAACCAGGAATTCTCTCTCGCCTCTGTCTCTGTCATAGTATTTTTCACTTTTCCGGAATGTATTTATTTACTTTCAGGTCCTCCCAAGAGAATATGCACACTGAAAGGAAAAAGCCCACCGTGACTTTCATGTTTCTCTGTCACTGAACAACGATGTTGCGCAGTCTAAAAAATACTTGTGCCAGACTCATCAAAAGTGTCAATTCATGATAGAAAAAGAAATTATTCTTGATTAAAGGATACCAAAGAGACATGACAACTTCATGCACTTATCTTCAAGTAGCCTGGATCTCAAATAAAAACTACTACTACTAAAAGAAAATGGAGACAATAGCAAACATTTTTAATACAGAACGTACACTAGAGAAGAGCGTTAGAGGCACTGTGCTCTTCCCTGAGCTCCCCATTCCTGCCGTCAGGGAGGAGAAGGCAAAGGTGCACTCTGAAGAAAGGAAATGACTCTCAACCGGCTCAGCAAAAGGAAACAGGTATATTCAAGCATGCCCACATGTGGCCACGGCCTAGCCATACATGTGCCCGTAGATTTTTTTCAAAGGAAAAAGTTGGAGAAATAAAATACTAGGTAGAAAAGTAAATGTTGGAGCACTGTCTCATTTTTGATTCAAGCGACGGGATTTCTTCCCGTTCACAAGGAGAGTCTCAGCAGAACTGAGACGGCCATACCCACACTCCCCAGCCCTCTGGAATCGCTGCTGCATAAAGCAACTCACTTGAACTCCCGACCATCTCAGACAGGTAACTTTCGGGCACAAAGTAAACTACTCCTTGAATAGTCATCAGCTTAAAAAAAAATCAAAACATGGTGGGTGACTTTAATCTGGGGTGGTTAGTTCCAGGCCCGTTAAGAGACAAAAGTCTTCTCACTGCACACTGCACCGCTGAGCCAAACCTCAGCCCTTTCCACCATCCCCACGCAACATGAAGGATACTTCTACTAATCATGAGAGGCTACAGAAGAGAATTTCAGGGCAGAGTTGGACCAACAAGCCTAGCACTAAGTTTGAATTTTGTATTTTTGTTAACATTGTTAAGCCTAAGGGTTTTTTTTTTTTTTTTCCCTTTCTTTTTACCTACAGCCTTTGGAGCTTATTATATAACTGTGCATAGTCAAACTCCTGTTCATCCTTTAAATTCCAGCTTAGACACCTCTCACTCCAAGAAGTCTTCCTTGACTTCCCTAGAATAGTTTAGGAGTATTCCATCTGGAATTCCACAATGACTGTTCTTTTCCTGTAAAAAATTAAACTTTATTATACTACTATTTAGTGGCTACTTGCCTGTCCATCGAACTGGGCTGTAGGTGTCGAGCTCACTCCTAGCCCATAGAGGACTCTGCTAATCCATTAGGCTGAATTTCACCGAAACAGCTGGGCAGGCCCCATTACATTTGGGGGCCTCGGGCATGCTAGGTAAGCACTCTACACCAAGCCACATCTCTGGCCCTCCCATCTTAGATGATTCATGGAGTGCAGGCCGAGGTGATCCCTCCCAGAGCAGCTCCAGTGAAACTTTCCGTCTGCCTGTTGTTTCAGGTGTCTTGTATCATGTCCCCTTTGGGACAGGAAGTGTCCTATGTCACTGTTTTCTCCTCTTGTTCTGATATCAAAGGCCTGACCAGGAGCTCCTGAGTGAAGATCAGGGAGCTGGGTCTAGTTACCCACCACCTGCTAGAAGAATGACTTAGCCCACTGCCAAGAGGGGAACAACGTGCCCTTTATTAAGTAATAGCAACAGAATGCAACTGCTCACTTCTGGGCCCTGCAGCTCCGGGATCAGCTTTAAAGCCTTGCTAGGGTGGGAGACGCAGACAAGGATTCACGGCTGCAGGAGAGGCAGGAGGCTGTAGATGCAACTTCTTGAGGTTTCCTGAGAGTTTCACTATAGAAAAGATTTTCAACTATTCTAACCTTTCCCAAGAAATTGTATCTGACTGGTAATCATGACAGTAAGGCAACTCCACAACAGAAAGGGAAAAAGGAGAAATGGCTTAACAGTCAGAAAAAGCAGAATTGATTCCCAGCCCCTTCTTTCTTCCACCTGTGGCCTGGGGTGGACACTTAACCCTTTGGAGCCACCACTCCATTCTCTGTGAATGGCGGCCCATACAGCAGTTCCCTCTTAGCAACTGGGGATTCCAAGACCCCTCGTGGATGCCCGAAGCCACAGACAGCACCAAATTCTACATATATACTGTTTTGTTTTGTAGTTGAGACAGGGTCATGTTTTATAGGCCAGGCTGGTCCTAAACTCACATATGTAACCCAGGCTGGCCTCGAACTCATGGCAATCCTCCCACCTCAGCCTCCCTAGTGATGGGATTACAGGTGTTCGCCACCACACCCAGTTAATTTTTATGTAGTACTGAGTAATTGAACCCAGGGCCTTGTACATGCTAGGTAAACTCTCCAACCACTGAGATATGTCCCTAACCCCGTTTTTTCATATATAATCTACATATGATAAAATTTACTTTATAAATTAGATATAATAAAAGATGAACAATAATAAATATAAAAACAGAACAATTAATGCACTATAAAAGACAAACTAAAACGTATTAATTTATTTCTGGAATTCTCCATTTAAAATCTTTGGACCAGAAGCAACCTCAGGTACTGAGTCTTAAGGGAAAGTAGAGATAAGGAGGACCTCCTGCTCTACTACCAACGTAGATAAACATTTGTTACAACAACTCTGGGCAGAAGCACTATGGCTATGGTCGGGTAATAGGATTCAGAAAAGCCACTCCCTGGAGAGGAGGGAGGAACAGGAAGGAGCTAGGCGAGGCTGGAAGAGCAGGCTTGCCAAGGGTAGAGACTAACAAGAGCTCCGACACCTGCTGGGGGAGTTGAGAACACAGTCAGGCCAGGAAATGTGGTAGGGCTGAGGTTCCAGGGAAGCGGGCAAACACTGCGTATCTGTTCCTCCTGCCTGGGCCCCAGGTTCTCCAAAGTCAAATAATTGATATGGTGATGTTCTTCTCACAGGGCCCAGGCAGAGCCGCGGACAGCTGACTCTTCTTGACTCCGTTTTTAAATATATACGCAGACATACATCAGCAACCCAGAACAACCTGGCCTGAAATGCCATGTGTTTCTGTTTAAGCAACTGTTTGCCAAGCTTGTGCCTGCCAAGGAAACTGCACACCTGCTGAGCCCCTGCAGGGACTGCTCAGGAGACCTGCCAGCAGCCCACCTGCCGCTCCTTCTCATCCTCTGCATCTAGCCTCAAATGTCACCATCTCAGGTGGGCCTTGCCTCACAGCCCTCCCAGGCCCACCCCGTTTCTGCTTCAGAGCATACCGACCTTCCTCTTTAGCAAGGTGTCAGCTGCTGGTCACGTTAAGTCTTACAGGTTGATTATCTGCCCGTCCCCATGGACCAGAGACATCACGAGGGTAGGGTCTTGTCTGGTACGTTGCCTGGCACTGACTGCTCGACAAAGGACTGAGCAAACAAACAGATGAATGAACTAATCAAGCAAAGGAGGGAAGGGGAGGGAGGGAGGTGTGGAGGGAAGGGCTAAAGCCAGTCGGGGATTCCTGCCTTGTGCTTCTTCCCCGTGAGAGATACATATTCTGAAACACGGTAGGAAAATTAGAGACTAACCTTCAGGATTATAAATCCACGTTTTTACCTGTTTAAGAGAAAGTGACACAGAGAGAACTCTAACCAGTTCGTTTGCTCTGGTGTTTTGTGTAAACTTGAACTTTGCCTTCTAAACAGGTAGTTCTTGGAGAGGACCATGGAACTGAGCAGGCCTCTAAGGATGACCTTGGGTGGCCTCAGGCAAGCATTCCTTTAACCTAATCCCACAGGGCTACAAGGGCGAGGAATCTTTAGAGCAACTCCTGAGAGATTAGGTTCACAGAATTACTCCGATGTAGGAGCCAGCCTAGTGACCATGTATTATCCACCCTCAAGGATGCAGTTGACCAGGGAGAAGGAGATCACAGCACCAAAACCTGGACACAGCAGCTAGCCTTTGAGACATTTTATGGATACACCTGAAGCTTCTTCCCTACCCCCAAGCCTTAAGAAATGTTTATGAACACATGCAGATGAAAGGGAGGGGAGAGGAAGATCATTATTAAACTTGCAACAAAAGCTACACATATAAGACAGGCATGGTAGCACACGCCTGTAATCCCAGCATTAGGGAGGCTGAGGCAGGAGGATTGCTATGTGGTCAAGGCCAGCCAGGGCTACACGGAGCAAGCTGCTCAGCCTGAACTACACAGCAAGGCTGTCTCAAAAGGAAAAGAAAAAAAAAAGTTTTAAAAAATGCAACCAGAGTCACAGGAAAGGAAATATCTGCTCTTACTCCCTGCGGGGCACTAATATGGACAAGAAGTAGTATCACTTTAACAGGCCAAACAGGATGGAAGGGCGGGAGGCAGGAGATGGAGGAGATTAAAGAGGGGGAGGGGAGAAAGTCACCTGCCCTCTAGGAGCAAAACGTTTCTGCAGGAAGACACCCTGCCGAACGTCACTCTCTCTCTGTTCTAGAAATATTTTTTTTTCCTGGTATAGTTCTTTTTGTCCTTGGCAGGGAGGGGCAAATCTTGTCTGCTCCTCTCTCCCTTTCTTCATCCTGTTTTCGATTTTGGCCCTCTCCTAGGCCCCCTATCCCTTCGGGTTCCAAGAGCATCCTGAGGATATTTACTAACAGGAAGCCAGGCAAAGAGGGAACTGACAGTGTCATTAGGTGACATAAGCCTGTTGACAAGCTGCCAACTCAGCCTATTGAACATACAACTGAAAAGCCAGCATTTCGCTCAAAGTAGGTCACCTCCAAGTGCCATGGAAGTCAGCGGGAGTTCACCACAGACCCAGAACCGGGGAGTCCAGTGCTTAGCGGTTCCCCCGGGGGAATAGCGGAGGTCACGCGGGAGAGGATGAAGGCTAGGCGGCAATTTGTGAGAATGGATAAACCGGAAGGGCAGAGGTGGGGTGGCATCCACGAGCAAGTGGGTTTCCAAAAGCAATTAAGGAAATACAACTGTCAAGGTCTGAGCAGGCCGCAGATGCACATCCGGTGCCACTTCCATGGCATTTGGCATTCTATTGTGGTGCCTTTGCTCCCGTTTGCCTGGTAAGTATTCTATTCATTGAGCTACAAATGGTCCTCAAAGTGCCAGGTCCGTTAAGGGCAAGGACCGCATCTGCTTTGCTGGTGTCTTCAGTTTCACCAGTTCCATGCTAGACCCGAAGCTGACATCTAATCAATGTCTGACAACTGTCAGGGGCGGAAAAAAAAAAAAAAAAAAAACCCAATGCAGTGAATCTGTGGAGCACACTGGGCTCTGGGGTCACTCACACCTGAGTTTGACACTTGGTTCCATTTCACATTAGCTGCATCCCTTGCACAGCTTTTCCAAGTCCTGTGTGCTCGGGCTCCTTGTTTATAACCTGAGTACAATAGTGCTGCTCACGTTCACGGTGCCTGTACAAACGCATTAAAATATTACAACGCGCCTGACACGAGGTGAGAGTTCAAAAGCTATGGGCTATTATATTTTAGTTACAATGATCACTGTGACTGATAGTAAGTTACCACCCAGCTTTGAGGTTTCTGGAAGGCCCCAAATATGAGGCAGCTTTACTGTTAATGGAATACCTAAAAAGACCCACCCAGGATACCAAATCTTCACCTGGCAGATTTAGGATGAGTGCAGCCATAGGTGAGTCACGTTCAATTGAAGACAACTGCCCTTCTGAGTGGGTGAGAGGATGGTAAGATGAAGTGATTTTCAGCAAGGAAATTTATATTATCTGTCATTTAGCCCTTGTCGTCAACGACAACTTGGGACAGATATAATTAAATGCACCAGTAATTGGTTGAATACTATAAGAGCACTGTGTTCCTTAGGAATTTTTTTCATTGGTGCTTCCTTGGCACTGGGGATTGAGCCCAGGGCCTTGCACACACAAGTGCTCTACCACTGAACTACACCCTAGCCATTGGCATATCTGTATACAGTTATTATTAGGAGAAACATGTCAGGGGAAAGGAGAGAAAGCACGACAGTCAAGTATGTGTGGACAGCTATGTCTAACACTTTCTTCTTTCAGATTTTTTTAAAATAATCATCATGAGTCCTAAAGAATGGGTTATGTTGTGCTGCTATGAACATGGGTATACATATATCTCTGTTGTATGTTGTTCTGGCGTCTTTTGGATATATTCCCAGGAGGGGTGTCGCCGGATCAAAGGGGATATTTATTTCCAGTCTTTTGAGAGCTCTCCATACTGCTTTCCAGAGTGGTTGTACGAGTTTACATTCCCACCAGCAGCACAGGAGGGTTCCTTTCTCCCCACAGCCTCTCCAGCACTGATTGCTATTTGACTTGTTGATATAGGCTATTCTCTCTGGAGTGCGTTGTTTTGATCTGCATTTCTCTTAGGGCTAGAGATGTTGAGCATCTTTTCATGTATCTATGGGCCCTTTGTGCTTCTTCATGTGAGTGAACTGCCTCTTCATTTAAATACCCATCAACAGACCAGTGGATACACAAACTGTGGCACTTATACACAATGGAATACTACGCATCTGTAAGGTCCAACAGCGTGGAGGTTTTTACAGGCAAATGGAAGAAACTTGAGAATATCATGCTTAGTGAAGTGAGTCAGAAGCAGAAGGTGGAACATTGAATGGTCTCTCTGATATGAGAGACCCAGACCACAACTATCTCATAGAACTTCAGAAGAAAGAATGAAAGAGGGAGACAGGGTGGGAGTAGAGGGAGAGACGGGAGGGTAGGGGGAGGGACAAAAGGAGAGCGGGAAAGCCCTTGTCACTTGGACAAGACACATATGTGCACAAAATGCTCAACTCCACTGTAAACTTTAAATTTTGCACTTGTACATATCAATAAAATGGGGAATAAAAAGAACAGGTTTTGGCAGAGAGCACCAACTCAACAGATCTGATCACAGGTCTGTTTCTGAGAGCCATTCTGCAGCTGCTGTCCCAGGACATGCTTTGAGAAATGCTCATCCATGTCCAAGGGACAGATGACATCAATCCTGGTAGCAGGGTTTGGGGGTATGTGTCTAGCTCTCTCCTTGACTCTGACTGGCTCAACATCTGTGGGCAGGCTGATCAGACTAAAAATGTCATTAAATTGGATGAAAAGCATAAAAGGGAAGATGGTATAATCAGTACTCTGGTCTAATAAAATATTTCATAGAAATATGTAGTCCAAAAACCAATATAAAGCATGCAGGCTAGCAGGATATAGGGTTCAGAGCAGTATGTGGAAAATAAAACAAAACAAAATACCCTCAGGATTCTGGAAACTATGAACAGAAAGGGAGAAAAGCTGGGTCCTTAACAAAAGTGAAGCTTCAGATTATGCCTTGTTTGAAGATACCATGATACTCCCTGATGCCAGCCCCATGGACATGCCACTGTAGTCTGGATGTTCAAGGACTTCCAAAGGTCCATACATCTTGATCCCAAGCGTGCTGCCACTGGGAGGCGCTATGGACCATAGGGGGAGGAGCCTAGTGAGGTCTCAGGTCATTGGAGGAGGAAACTGAGACTCCATCTCTTCATGTTTTTGCTTTCTGGTCAGGAGGTGAGTAGTTTGCTCTACCACACACTCCCCACGCCTGCCATGTGGTGTGACTTCCAGAGCTCCAATCAAGGAGACCACCTCACTGTGGACATGAAATCTCCAAAAATGTGCTTCAGAATAAACCAACAAAATTTCTTTAAATGTTTTTTTATCTGCAACATAAAGAGTCCAAATTGATAGTATCATCAAGTAACCTAAGGTTTCCAAAGATAATATTGCACTATTAGAAAGAACTGAAAAAAAAGGCACAGGTCAAATGAAGGAAAGCTGCACCCCCTTCCTGTCGGCCCGGGCACTCCTGGAGTTGAGCTTATACACCGTTCTGGGTGCCAAGTTTACCGGGAGACACACTAGGAAAACCTGTCAGGAAGACAAGGGTCCCTAAAACCATATTCCACAGGAAGTTATGTAAAAGAACTAAAATGGGCAGACAAGTGGAACACAATCGTGGGAGAGTCTGGCCTTTCAACAGAAGAATTGTGAAGGGCACAGCATTCTGTGGAGGATTCAGAGGCACTGCATTCTCTACAGGGCACAGACTCCCGCAAGGAAACTGGAAAAGCTATGGGAACTCTCCCAGGAGCACAAACACGCAAACCAAACTCCACGAGCCCGTTCCAGGGATCATGGCTCAAATCTACCCAATGTTAAGACCATCAGGTTTAAGTGCTCACTGCTTGTCAAAGTACTGAAGTAGCACGGCTGTATGAAAGGAGGCTTTCTCGTTAATGCAACTGGAAACAAAGGCTGCCTGAAAAGGGGGTAGCTTCCAATCCAACAATTGGATGAGCGCTAGACTAAGTAAACCAACCATGCTGGACTAAGTGACCCAAGGCCTCTTGGGACTCTGCAACTTCAAATGTGTTCCACAGGGCCAGGGGTGTAGAACCGTGGTAGAATGCTTGCCTAATGTGTGTAAAGCCCTGGGTCTGATCCCAATATTAGTAATAAATTTTTAAAAGGTGATCTGAGGACCTCATGCGCTTCCCCAGACAGTTTGTTAGAACTCAGACTTGGAGGTTTCTTGAATGTGCTCAACTTTGAGAAACTCTGCTCTAAGATATTCCAGATTCTCTTAGAGAGAGAAATACAGGCATCCTGGTCCCTCAGCAGCAGACTTCCACCTACACCTTCAGACAGCTGCCCTTAGAGTCTTACATAAGTCTGAATTTCAAGGCTACACCAAGCGAGGGCCGTGCTCTAAAATCTCATCCCACCCTTCACCCAATTGCTTGAGTTACTGATCTTTTCAAGCACTCTACACAAAGAGCCAAGGGGACAGATGGGATAATTCCACTTTGTATCTAACACAGATCCAGAACTTAGAGGAAAAAAGTAATAAAACACATTTTATCTTTATAAGCATGTATACATGCATACATACATGTGTGCCTGTGCTGTGCTAGGGACTGAAGCCAGGAAGGTAAGTAAGGGCTCGACCACTGAACTCCAGCCACAGCCCTGTGACCATTTTCTTTATAACAGGTACAATTTATCATATAGTCACCTGTGCCATATACATGGCCAAAAGCTTTCTTTTCCCCTTACCTTTCCTAATCATCACAATAGCCCAATAGTAGTACAATCCTATTATGTGTTATTTTTGGGTTTGTTTTGTTCTGTGATCCTAGGGATTGAGCCCACTGGTCTTCATCCTAATTTGGTTGTTTTGTTGTTTTTGAGACAGGGTCTTACTGAGTTCCTTAGGCTAGTCTTGAGCTCAAAATTCTCCTTATTCAGCTTCCTAACGAGCTGGGACTAAGGGCACAGGCCACCACATTTGGCCACTTCATCCATTTTACAGAAAAATCTCAAGACTCAAAAGAAAGTGTGTTGCCACACAGCTGGTAAGTGAGGGAACTAGGTCTTGCCACCGAAGTTCAAGTTCTTTACCACTAGCCCCATGTCCTCCTTTAAAGGAAATCTCTTGCCTTCTGTTGGTTTCAGTAAGCTGTACATGTGGCCTACAGTCTGTCAAGTTCCCACCGAGCACATCCAAGTTATCTAGGGATGTGGCCAGGCTGCTGGTTGGGTAGCCCCAGACACAGGTGTGCCAAGGGTCTCAGATCTCAGCCCTCCATTATATTCCGTTCATTACACAGGAAGACTTAGAGGTCATGCTTTCAAATCCTGGCCCTTTCCTCGTTATCGGACCCAGCATCACGGTTCTCCCAGGCCTGTATTGACTTGCTTTATCTCCTGGCTGCTGGCCCATCTCCATTAGATCCCAGGCATTCGAGCAAAGTACACAGCTATCCAGTTCTGGCTGAACAGAATTGACTCGCCATTCCTTCTCTGTAATTTTGGGCATAGTCTGAGAGGATTTTGAAGGTGTCATTGGCTTGGAATTATAGTTCTTTGTTACAGAATGAATTTCCAGACTATGCTGAAGAGAGAACAGCGCTCCTCCTTACACTTATACAAGCAGGTTTTTTCCTGTCCAAGTGTCCCTCTAATTGCACTGAGCGCATTTACTCTGGACTGCCCCACTTCTCAAGGAGGAACTTCATCAAAGAGAACTTAGACTTCCTACAGTGCACAACATCTGTAGCCCTGGCTTGGGAATTAATCTTGGCCTGTATATTCTTTCTGCTACCTATCATCATTAGCTTTTTTCTTATGCCTATTAAATTGTGTGTTCACACACACATGTGTAATACAAAGGATCAAGGTCAAAGCCTTCAAACTGAGCTATCTCCTAGCTCTTTTGTGAGATAGGGTCTTGCTAAATTGCTCAGGTTGGGTTCAAGCTTGGAATCCTGTAGGCACAGCCTCCCAGGGTGCTGAGATTATAGGCCTGTGCCAGCAGCCCCAGCTAACTACTAAACCTTTTACATGCCATTGTCACATATGCCCCAAATAGGTCCCGTTAAGTCAGGAGCCATGTTTTCATTACCTTCACTCCCTTCCATCCAAGCAGTCTATCACACAGACTCGCCTTGTGTAGACATTGGTGACCACATGGCTGGTGGTAACTATCTACACTGTACATGTTACCGTACACATCTGCTGCTCTGTCCAAAGGGAAGTCACTCTTCCAGACACAGAACTTATTTGGACAGAAGGACTCAGGGGAAAAAAACTCTAAGCATGCTGAAATTCTGAAGCAGATGGTGCTATGAAAAAAAAAAAAAAGAAAAAGCACATAACATTATGGTTTCTGCCTTATAAGAAATAAGAATAAACCTTGCTCCCATGAGGTTGGACTAAGCCACTAATCCCCTTGGTACAGCTGGAAACACAAAAGCCTCTTAAAGTTCAGAGACCCCAACACACCTGGTTAGACAACAACAGGGCCAAAGCCTCATTTTTCAGCTGTTCTTGTTATCATCAGTTCCAGCTCCCAAACCACTTCAAGAGAACACCAGGGACTGTCAAGTGAACTCGCTTGAGAAATAGGTCAGACCTGTATCACTTTCTAACTTAAAAAAAAAAAAGAAAGAAAGAAAAAAGAAAAATAAAGAACAATGAACAAACTTGATGGTACTGGCTAGAAAAAGCAAGCATTTCCTCCAATTTTAAAGGGGGAAAAAAGACTCATAAATGTTTTCCTTTCCACTAGGGGCTGATTCACCGTTTTAATTTCGTCAGATTTCCCTCTTAGCACGCTTTCAACAGACAACTCTTCCTGTCTATTTTTCACTCAGCAAACAGTTCTGGAGTTGAGCACACTCTATATGGCCGGAGTCAGCTCCACGTTAAGACAAAACACACGTGAGCTGTTCATTTGGCTTTTTCATATTTGATTATACCAGCACTACAATTTCTTCTGCCTGAATGAATCAACTTTACCCTTCAGTCTCTACAGGGCCTGTTAACCCCAGACCACATGTGAGAGGGGTACTGCTAGCGACACAGTCCCGGGAAACACTAGCAGTAACAGGAAGCACAATCCCCAGGGCGAGGCCAAGTTCAGACTCTGTGACTCCTGATCTCTGCCTCAGTTACCTCACATCCAAAAAATGGGAACTAGTAAGGTCTAGGGGTGCAGGCCTATAATTTCAACACCTGGGAGGCTGAAGCAGGTAGACTGCAAGTTCAAGGCCAGCCTGGCCAAGTTAGGGATAACTTAGTAAGTTAATGAGACCCTGTCTTAAAAAAAGTAAAAAAAAAAAAAAAAAAAAACAAAGGGCCGAGGGTGTAGCTCAGTGTGAAAGCCCTGGCCTCAGCCTCCAGCACCGCCACCATCACCACCACCACCAAAAAATGGGGATCCTAGGAGGAGCTACAGTTATGAATAAGAAGTTCCGGTGTGGCATTATCACCCAGTGGGTGACTGTAGATGACCATAATATACTGCATATTTTTAAAAGTTAGAAAGAAGTATTTTGAGTGTTTCCATCATAAAAAAAAAAAAAAAAAAGGACAAATGTTTGCTGGACCTGGAATGCAAGTCTGTAATCCCAGCACTCTGGGAGACTGAAGCAGGAGGATTCCAAGTTTGAGCCCAGCCTGGGCAACTCAGCAATTTAATGAGACCCTGTCTCAAAATAAAAATTTTAAAAACAGGCTAGGGATGTAGCTCAGAGAGAAGTTACTGGGTTCAGTCCCCAGTACTGAGAAGAAAAAAAATGTTTTCAGGAGAAATATATGCTAAACCTGATTTAAATATTATAAAATGTATGCAGGTATCAAAACATCATATGGCATGCCATAAATATATTCAGTTTTCTTTTTTGCAGTATTGGGTCTACTACTGAGCTACACATCTAGCTCACTATATACGATTTTTGTTTTAGGTATCAACTTAGAAATAAATTTTAGGGGGGCTGGAGGAATGGCTCAGCGGTTAAAGCGCTTGAGCAAGCGCTAAACCAAGCGCTAAGTACCCGAGTTCGATTCCCCAGCACCACATAAGCTGGGCATGGTGGCGCACGCCTGTAATCCCAGCACTTGGGAGGCTGAGACAGGAGGACTGCCGTGAGTCCAAGGCCAGCATGGGCTCTGAAGTGAATTCAGGTCCAGCCTGGACCACAGAGCGAGACCCTGTCTCAAAATACATAAATAAATAAATAAATAAATAAATAAATAAATAAATAAATAAAATTTTAGGGGCTAGAGGAACGGCTCAATGTGTTAAAGTGCTTGCCTAGCAAGCGTATAGTTCTGAGTTTGATTCCCCAGCACCATACAAGCCGGTGTGGTGGAGCACGCCTGTAATCCCAGCATTCGGGAGGCTGAGGTAAGAGGATTAACGGAAGGAAGGAAGGAAGGAAGGAAGGAAGGAAGGAAGGAAGGAAGGAGGAAGGAAGGAAGGAAGGAAGGAAATTTAAAAACAGGAAAGAAAAATGAGAAGAAAATCTTCCCTATCATGAAGTGGAAAATGGCCTGGCTCTTCTGGCTCTTTAACAGTTCCAGTTTTTGTTTTTGTTTTGTTTGAGACAGGAGGACTGCCATGAGTCCAAGGCCAGCCTAGTTATACAGTGAGTTCAGGATCAGCCTGGACTACAAAGTGAGACCCTGTCTCAAATTTATAACAATATGAGTCTTCCAGGTATATACTTTAAATCTCCATGGAGGGTTGTTTTGGTCTGTGAAACAGGATCTCGTTCTATGTTCTATAGTCCAGGCCAGTCCTGAACTCACTACGTTCCCCAGGCTGGCCTCAAACTCACAGCTATCCTCCTACCTCAGCCTCTCCAGTGCTAGCTAGGTAACAGGCATGCGCCACTGCACCTGGTTTATGTGGTGCTGAGCTTGCCAGGCAAGCGCTGTAACCACCGTGCTCTTCCTCCAGGACTCAGAATCCCAGTCTGCAGAATGCTTCCTTTCTTTCTTATTTTTTGCAGTGCTGAAGACCAATCCACAGCCCTGCACATACTAGGCAGGCCCTTCACCGCGGAGCAAGGTCCCCAGATTTGTATTTACTGTATTTATATATTTCCACATCAATTGGTACAGAACTCTTATAGTCTTGGGCCAACTGTGGTGGCACATACTGCTAATCCCAGCACTCAAGAGGCTGAGGCAGGAGGAATGTCATGAGTTCCAGGCCAGCGTGGCCTACAGTTACCTACAGACCACGAAAGAAAAAAAGACAGAAAGACAGCCAGACAGATCCAGTCTTTTGACCCAACACAAATAACTACAATATATGCATGACTTGCAACTTACTCAGGTTTTTGTCCATCCCTAGGAGTACACATATGCACTCCACAATGGTTACATTCAGCTTGAGGATTTTGTGTGCGTATGTATCAACTTCTCAATCCCTTCTCCTCCCCTTTAACTCTATCCTCCCTGTCCCTCATCCCTCAACTCCCAACATCTCACCTATTTGACTCTTATTTTCTTGTATTCTGGGTTTCTCATATTGGACTCGCTTCACTACACATGATGGTCTCAAGTTGTGTCCATTTACCTACAAATGACTCACTCTGTCTTTATATTAGAGTACCGCACTGGTGTATACATACACATTTTTTGTATCCACTGATCTGTTGACGGATATTTCGACATCCTCCACAAGTTAGCTGTTGTTAGCTGTGCTGCAATAAACATGGGTGTACATGTATCTCTATAATATGTTGCTCTTAACTCTTTTGGCAGATACCCAGAAGAGGTATCACTGGGTCAAATGGAATTTTATTTTCATCTTTTTGAGGCATCTCCATACTGCTTTCCATGGTGGTTGTACCAGCTTACAGTCCCACCAGCAATGTATAAGGGGGTCCTTCCCCACCCACAACCTCACCAGCATTTACTGCTATCTGAGTTCTTGATATAGCCATTCTCACTGGGGTAAGATCGTATCTCAATGTTGTTTGATTTGAATTTGTCTGATAGGTAAGGCTGGTGAGCATTTTTTCATGTATTTGCTGGCCATCAGTACTTCTTCTGAGAACTGGGTATTCATTTCAATAGCTCATTTTGAATTAGGTCTTTGATTTTGAGAGGTCTATTTTTCTTTACTTATTTGAATATTCTAGCCTCATGTCTAAGGTTTACTCAGTTTCCTATTGAAAAACGTTTGGCATATTTCTATTTTTGGAGCCTCAACTGTCAGGTATGATACAAGAATATATGGAATGGGAGAAAATATTTGCAAACTATGTATTTGGTAAAGAGTTAATTTCCAAACACACAAGGAACTCCTATACCTCCATTACAGGAAAAAGGAATAACCCAATTTTTAAGATGGGCTAAGGAGCCAGGCAGTTACACACACCTGTAATAAAAGCACTGAGAGAGGCCAAGGCAGGAGGACCACAACTTCCAGGCCTGCCAGGACAACTCTGCAAGACCTTGTCCAAAAAATGAAAAAGGGTTAAGAATGTAGCTCAATGGCAGAGGACCCTGGGTTCGATCTCCAGTACGGGAGGGAGAAAGCTGAAGACAGCCATTTCTCTATTTATTGGGGAGGGTGGTTGATTTTTGGTACTAAGGACTGAGCTCAGGGTCTTCACACTGAGCTATGTTGTGGTTAGGATCTGGAGTGTCCCCCAAAAGTCTCATGTATTTTAACAGAACCATGTGATGTTGGTGGATTGGGGTCTGGTTTGGAGGGGTGGACTGCAGTTAAGTTAGAATTAACGGTGTGTAGTGGCCACACCTGGATGCAGGAGGGACTGGTTACTGGGCGGAGACCTGAAAGGATACATAAGCTGCACCTGCCTTCCTGGAGGCCTGGGACTAGTCTCAACTGGTCTCAGCTTGTCTTCCTGTTTGTCCAGGAAGCTGCCTCCACCTCTCTCTCTGCCATTACCTTCGATTGCTGCTGGCCACCCCTGAATGGACTGTGACCTTCGAGACTGTGAGCTAAAATAAACCTTTCCTTTCCTGAGTTTGTGGGTGTCGGGTATTGAGTCACAGCAACGAAAAGTAACTAAGACATATATCCACAGCCCTTTTTTTATTTCCCCAAGTTTTGATCTTAAGGGTCTAAGTTACAAAGCTGCTCAGACTGGGTCTAAACCTGCAGTCCTCTTGCCTCATTCTCCCAAAGGGCTACTTCTGTGCCTCATAGCCCTGGAAACAGTCAGTTCTCTAAAAGAAACCTAACAATGGCCAACAGGTACATTAAGAAGTGTTAATATCACTAATCTTCGGGGCAATGTAAATAGAAGCCGTAATGATGCTGGCACGTGCCTGTATCCCAGTGCTCTGGAAGACTAAGCCAGCAAGATCACAAGTTCAAGCCCAGTCTAGGTAACTCACAGACTTAGCAAGATCTTGTCTCAAAACAAACAAACGAAAAAAAAAAAAAGCTAGAGATATAACTCAGTATGAAGGTCCTGCATTCAATCCTCTGTACAAAAACCAACCCAAACGAATGAAATATTGTCATAAGCTTCCCGAGGGGAAAAACAGTAACAGAAAAAGAAATGTTGGTAATGTGATGAAGAAACTGGAATCTCATACAGTGTTGGTGAGAGTGCTACAGCCACTATGAGAAACTGAATGGAGTTCCTCAAAAAATTAAATCTAGAGCTAGCAATGCACCTCAGTTGGTAGAGCACTTGCCCACCATGCACAAGGCCCTGGGCTCCATCCCCAGCACTGCCACGACGACAAAAGAGTAAAACCAGAACAAGTAGTCGGGCACGATGGCACACACCTGTAATCCCAGCTACTCAGGAAGCTAAGACAGAAAGATTGCAAGTTCAAGGCCAGCACAGACAACTTAGCAAGAGCCTGTTTCAATTTTCAAAAAAAAAAAAAAAAAAAAAAAAAACCTAAACTAAAAAGAGCTGGCGATACAGCACAGCAGCAGACTGCCTGCCTAACTCAGGGGAGAGGCTCTGGGTTGAATGTCCAGTCCTACAAAAAAACAAAAGCCAAAACAAACACCTACCACAAACAAGAACTACATATGACCTAGTCCTCCTGCTCTGGGTATATGTCCAAAGAGACTGATAGCAGGATTTCAAAGAGACAGCGGCACTCCTATCTGCATTACTGCACTTCACAATAGTCAAGGTCTGGAAATCCTACCGTGTGCAACACACTCGTGACACAGGAAGTGATTGTAGTAAGTGAAATAAGCTCTTCATAGGAGGAAAAGCACTTCATGTTTCCACTTACGTGAGGTACCTAGAATACTCCCACTGACAGAAGCAACAACAGAATGGATTACCAGGGGCGGAGGGAGATGGTAACGGACACTGGCTAACCAATGAGTATAAAGTTTTAGTTATGCAAGACAAATACATTCCAGAGAACTGCTATACAGCCTTGGCCCTGTGCCTGCAGGTGACAGTGTTCTACAGTACCCTTAAAAATATACTAAGGGCTGGAATGAGGCTTAGTGCCATGTGCTAGCCCAGCATTAGCAAGACCCTGGGTTTGATCACAAACATCACACATGCACATAGGCACATGAGCATGCACACACACACTCACACCTGTTAAGAAAGCAGTTCCCAAGTGCTCTTCTGGCAGAATTTCTCAAAAATTTCATAAATGATCCAACTCAAATGACACCCTACCCACTGCTGAAAGAATTAATCTTTTAAGTAGTTAAACACATAACCACATATCACCAATTTATTCTTTAACTCATTCATTCATCTATCCAAACATTTGAGTGTACCAAGTTCTAAGCTCTATGCTAAACACAAAGGATTAAAGAAGAAAAAAAAAAACCCCGACTCTTGGGAAGCTGAGGCAGGCATATCACAAGTTCAAACCCAGTCTAGGCAACTTAGTGACTCAGTAAAACTGCCTATAAAGAAGGTCTGGAGATTTAGCTCAGGGTGAAAGCTCTGGGTTCACTCCCCATCACTGCAAAAAGAAGACAAACCCACAAGGAAGGGTTGTTCTCAAGAAACCAACAATTCAGAGGACGGGGGCTTCTTTTTTCAGAACAGACACATTTTTAAATAAATTCTGTACCACGCTGAGGTAAGATTAACATGAATGCTTAACTCTGGAGGAGATGGAAAGGTCCTGAAAAACACATGCACCCTACATACTTAAAGAAGAACTTCTCCAGGACCAGAGAGCAGAGATAAGAGAAAGAGCCAGCTCACAGGGCAGCTGTCACAAAGCCTAATCTTCCAAAGATACCGGAGGGGCCGGAGACCTTCAAGAACTTGATACCAACAGTATCTGAGAGGAACATGTCAGAGAAATGCCAGAAAGAGAAACTGGAATTTGATTTCTGAAGGACCTCAAATACAAAGTTCAGAAATTCGGACTTCAAGCTCTCCGCGGAGACATTCTGGATATACGAACATGTTTATTCAGTCATTTGCATAGGGGCCTTTTGTGGGGCTTCCGGGGCGGGTCTGTTATAAAGCTGGAGACTGCTCTCTCGCTTTCATTTTCCTCAGGTAAGTGTTTAAGAGTGGAATGGGCCAATCATGTTACAGAAGATCCACACTTAACTTCCGTTTCACAAGTTGCCAAATTGTTTTGGAAAAAGTGGTTGCACCGCTTGGCATTCCCACCTGAATGGCACCCAGCAGAGCTCCAGCACAGCCATTCTGGCCAGCTGTCCCAGCCAGCCCTCCCCATGGTCAGGCTCTGCCATTTCAGTCAGTCCTTCTAATACAGGTGTGGTGCTATTTTATGGTTTGTATTTGCATTCCCTAACAAAGAATGAGGTTAAGTGTCTTTTCATGGGCTTCTTTGCTAGTCATAAATACTTTCAGGTGAAGTGTTTTTCTCATCATTTTCCCATTTTAAAAACTGGATTATTTTCTTATCACTCTTCAAGAGTTTTTGGTATATTCTAGGTACAAATCCTATATCAAAAATACACTTTGCCAATATTTGCTTCTAGTCTGCAGCTTCTTAAATATCTTTTGAAGAGCAAAAGTTTTTTATTAAATTTTGAAGTCCAGTTTATCCATTTTTTGTCTGTTTTATAGATCACACTTTCATTGATCATGCTTTAAGAAGGTGGCATTTCAGCATACCACCTGTCTAGGATGCGCAAGATGGTAGGTTTGAACCCCAGCACCACAGAAAGAAAGAATGAAGGAAAGAAAGAAAGAAAGATACA
The DNA here is from genome assembly GCA_004027205.1 of Ctenodactylus gundi. Classification (NCBI taxonomy): domain Eukaryota; kingdom Metazoa; phylum Chordata; class Mammalia; order Rodentia; family Ctenodactylidae; genus Ctenodactylus; species Ctenodactylus gundi. The sequence continues at coordinate 17,781 of PVKB01002627.1, read as the reverse complement.
AAGAAAAAAGAAACAAAGAAACAAACAAGCAAAGAGAGAGAGACAGAGAGAGAGAGAGAGAGAGAGAAAGGCATCTTGCAAAGGTTCCAGAGATTTTTCTCCTCTGTGTACTTACAAAAGCATTATATCTTTAGGTTTCATATTTAGGTTGATGATCCATCTACAAGAGGCACTTTGGGCAACTTTGGGAACATTTGTGTCACAGTCACAGGTAAGGTTCAACCAGCAATGAGTGGGCAGGGCCAAGGAACAGAGAGGCCACACGTGACCAAAAAACATGATAAAAACCTCTGAGCCCACGTGACGTACTGAATGTCTAGTAGGCAGGAGGGAAGAAAGGTTTTAAAAATTTTTAAATTCACAATTACATCAATATAGAAGGGAAGAAAGATTTTAAAAATTAAAATTCATAATTACATCAATATCTGCTTAGCTTTCATTTCAAAATACTGAACCTTTAGGAATACTATTAGTTGAATCTTTCCTTATTCCTAAGTCCAAAGTTTCCTCTGTAGAGCTTCTATGTCATTCTTCTAATATACTTGTGCTTTTGCATTTATATATTGAATTGTATTAGAAATTCATTTCCTTTCACTTTTCCTTCATAATGCAATTATGCCATTAAATTTTATCTTGTGTATGTAGCTAGTTTTATTATCATATATTAGCAACTTCATGAGATTTTTAAAAACACTGAGCCAAGTGAAAGCAAATTTAAAATGACATCTATGACAATCCCATTTACATACTAAAATATTACCATTATATCATAAAAGTTTTAGAAACCTACACACACATCCCCTCAGGATTACCCTGAGTTCGGGTTCCTGTATTTTATAGAATATTTAGAGCCTGGAGACGTAGCTCGGTGGTTAAAGTGCCTGTCTAACAAGTGCAAGGCCCTGGGTTCAATTCTGCAGCACCCACATAAACCGGGCATGGTAGCACATGCCTGTAAATCCAACACTCGGAAGGCTGAGGCAAGAAGAATACCGTGTGTTCAAGGCCAGGCTGGGCTACATAGTGAGTTTAAGACCAGCCTAGACTACAAAGTGAGATCCTGTCTCAAAAAAAAAAAAAAAAAGAAAAAAATTTTTAGGGCTCCAGGACATAAACTGCATATGTTAGGACAGATGCCTAAGGGAAGGAGAAAATATGATTAGGGAGTGAGGAGGAATGAAGAATAAAAACATGGCAGGAGGCTTAAAGGAGGGGAGTCCGACACAGACGCTGGAGGACAGCCGGCCACGCCGAGGACTGTGCTCTACTCCTCTCCCCACTCACAGCCTCTATGACACAGGACACAGATAACCCTCAGGTCGTGGGGCTGCATCCTAATAGCCATGAGAAGTCAAAACCACAACAGGGACCCTTAGTCCCTAACCTACAGAATGCCATGGCTCAGCAACACAGCACAACACGCAGTCTTGGTTCCTTACCCTCACGATCACGCACTGACTGGGAGCTGCGACTCACCGCTACTGCCCAACACCACAATAGAATATTGTGCCACGTGTCCCTATCACAAGAAAGGATCAGACTCAAGATTCCATGAATAGCTCAAGGCCAGCCTGGGCTTCACAATGAGTTCAGAACCGGCCTAGGCTACAGTTAAGACCCTGTCTCAAAAAATAAGTAAATAAATAAAATTAATGAAATTTCTGTTAAATGCGTATGCGTGTGTGTGTGTTTTGTGTGTGTGTGTGTGTGTGTGTGTGTGTGTGTGTTATGCCTTTGCACTATATTACATTCCAAGCCCTTTTTTAATTTTGTGATAGGGTCCTGCTAAATTACCTAGGTTGCGCTTAAATTTGTAATCTTCCTGCCTCAGCCTCTCACAGTGTTACAATTATAGGCATGCATCAACCAGACCCAACTTATCAATTATACCATGAAAAGCTTTGTAAATATAAGTAGGCTAGGGATATGGCTCAGTGGGCAAAGACTTGCCTAGCATTTATCAGGCCCTGGGTTGGGTCCCCACCACAAAAAAGCACAAGGAAAAAAAAAATGTTTTAGCATCTCTAATGTATTAGACACTGTTTTAAATGTCAAGGATTCAGCAGTAAAGAAGATAAAATAGGATTTTGCATTTTAATCAGTAAAGAAAATAAACAAGCAAAATGTTAGTATGCTAGATGGTTGATAAACGCTAGGGAAAAAAAAACATGCAGGAAAGGGGTCCTCAAGTGTATCCTAGGAAATTAATTAAAATGTTGGTGAGGTGGAGACATTTTTAACAAATATCTGATAAAGATCTAGAAGTAAGATTTCTGGAGACTGAGGGGAAGTACTCCAGGCAGAAAACAGATCCTTTAGGGTCCGGCCAGGCATACAGCTCAGTGGTAGCATTCGCTCAGCACACTCAAAGCCTGGGATTCAGGCCCCAATACCACAATTGATCGATCCGTAGACAGACGGTGCCTTTAAATGAGCCCAGAATGTTCTGGAAAGAGCAATGAGGCAGTATAGCTGAAACAACATGAGCAAGGAGAGGAGGTTGGAGAAGTGGTGATGGGCCAGTTCAGGGGCTGGGGCTGCCTTACAGGACACTGTGGAAACTCTAGTTTTTATTCTGAGAGACACAGAGAGCCACAGAAGGATATTGAGCAGTGACATAACCTGACGGTACTTTAGAAGGTTTACTCAGGTTGCCACATGAAGAACATTAGAGTCCTTCACTAGCAGAAACAATAAGAAACGACTGCACCAATCTAGGCAAGAGGCCATGGCGACCACGACGACAACAATGGCAGTGCTGAGAAGTAGAAAGGCTCCAGACACACCCTGGCAGCTGACCGGCGCAGCTGGTGCACCAAATGTGGGCGAACTGAGAAACAGACAGGTGGGGTGACGTCATGGTACCTGGTAGGATAACCACGTCCTGGGGCTGAACACATTTGTCAGGGACAGGGAGACATATTTGATTTGGACCTTCCTTACCAAGTTCAAGATGCCCACCAGAGGTCCCAGTGGGGATGCAGAACCGGTAGGTGGAGGTTGAGTCTGCATTTAGGAGAGGTCAGAGCTGCAGGTGTGAAACTGGGAGGTGGTATTTAAAGCCTCAAGCTGGAGGAGATCACGAAAGAAGTGAGGATAGCAGAGATTGAAGTGGGGACACTTCAATATAGACAGTAAGAAGGAAGAGGAACAAGAAGAAAGGCTGAGGATGTCGCGGGGTGGAGGGGATGGTAGAGGCAGCAGAAGCGGGGGTGTTCAGGAAGCCAAGTGAAAAGCCAGGGTCAACTGTGCCACATGTCACCACTAGGTTGAATAAAAGCAGGTAGGAGGGCCAGGGACCACCCGGTTATTGAAGGAGGTGAGGCAGGAGGGTGGACAGGGACCTCTCGCTGCTCCCATCTCTTTTCCACCTTGCCTTTTTTGTGGGGAGGAGAAGTGAAGAAGTCAAGATCTGGATCCATAGTCCAGGCTGGTCTTGAACTCACCTGGGAGCCCAGGCTGGCATGGAATTCACAGCAATCCTCCTGCCTCAGTCTCCTGAGTTCTGGGATTACAAGTATACACTATGACATCCAGCTACTATGTGGTGCCAGGGATCGAACCCAGGGCTTTGTACTTCTGAGGCAAGCTGTCTAATCACTGCTCCCCAGTCCACATAGACTTTTAGACATACTGTTCCCTCTGCTAGAAAACACTTGCCATCCACTCAGCCTCTTGACCTCAGTTCCTCTAAGCACCTTACAATGCAGGCTGTGTCTCCCAGGGGCCTATCTCCTTCCCTGCGTGGGCCTGGTGGCACTGACCTTCAGTGTGTGTGATGGTGGCTTGCCTGCACACGCCAGGGGCAGGGACTATGAGCTTTTAGTCAAGAACTCATCATATACACACAACACAGGGCCTGACACAGGGCAGGAGGAGGTCAGGAAAAGGGGAAGCTCATGAATAGTAACACAGTCGGGTGTAAGTGCAAGTGCAGTGGCAGGAGAAGGGCGCCATCTTGGAAGGGAGAATGGAATCTGGATTACCAGGAAAAACAGGTCAAGGTGCAGTAAGTGGTCATTAAAAAAAGAAGAAAGAAAGGACACAAGGAAAGAAGTCCTTCCAGCATACAGCTAAGGGCCTAGGGCTTATCTCAGCGATGAACAGCTTGCCTAGCACCACAGGGTCCTGGGTTCATCCCTAGCACTGGCACTGGGGGGGGAAGGTATATAGCTGGGAGGGAATAAAGCAAAAGCAATCACTGGAGTAATGACAAAGATTAAAGGAGGAAGCAGAGGAGGAAAGGAAAAAGAGATAGCCCAGTTGGACGCTTGCTTCAAGCAGAGCACAGGTGGACTTTGGGATGGGCGGTTGGGCAACGCACCTGGCCACTGCAAGAAGACCTGGACAGAGGGGCTAGTGCTGCAAATTAAAACCTGGAGAGTGGGGAGATAAAGAACGCTTATCTCAGAAGGAAGAAGGCCTTGGGCTGGACGCTGCCTGAGCTTCCTCTACCTCATTTAAACCCCAACTCCCTAACTACCCTATCTAAGCTCCCTCGGGCCTATCAGTGTTTATTCCCTTCAAAGCGCTGATCACCATCAGTTCCTTTGTTTGTGTGGTTCTCTACTGCTTATCACTGGCTTTCCCCAAGGTACTTTAAGCTCCTTGAGGACAGGAACTTTATCTGTTGTTAGGCCACAGCCTTCTGCTAGTATGGCCCTAAGCACAGAGCATGGACCAAATATTTTTCAAAAGAATGTCCTCTAGCCAGATGGAGTGGCCCATACACCTACCACCCCAGCACTACGGGAAACTGAGGCACAAGGTGCAACTTAGTGAGACCTTGTCTCAAACTAAGAAAAACACCTTAAAAGCTGTGGTGTAGTTAAGTGAGAAGGCCTACAGTTCAAAAAACAAAACAATATCCTCCTACATAGTTGTTCTACAGAGGAAGATTGTTGCTCCCAGTTAGTGTTTTCTACCTTAGTTTTTTTCATTTTGCAGGCTGAGGATCAAGCCCAGGGATTCACCCATGCTGGGCAACTGCTCTGCCACTGGGTCATGCCTCCAGCCCCAACCACTGTGCATTTGCACTAAGGTGGCTCCAACAGACTCACTGTGTTGTTGCTGCTGTTCCAGCCGAAACTGGCTGGTCTCAGTCCCAAATCTCTCTCTCCAAATAGCAAAATCAGTCCACCGCTATTCAAGAATCCAAGAACAAACCACTGTCCATTTGAGGAAACCCACAGCCTCCATCTCCACCTCTGCATGCTCTCTTGTTCCGAGGATGCCCTCCCCTGGGGTGCCCTGCAAACCCACTCAGCACCCTAGCACACGCCTCTGCAGTCCTTCCCAGGGCTGCCGTAAGAACGCTCCACACTCTGGGCAACTTATTTCCCCCAGAGATCTGGAGGCTCCAAGTCCAAATTTGCGTGTCAGTCCGGATGTGCTCTCCGCCAAGAACTGGGAAAAAAAGAAAAAAAAAAAAAAAACCCACTCCGGCCTTCAGCTGGACTCGGATACTGCCGGAAGCTGTGAACACATCTCGGCCTCCCTTCCAATGGAGTGCTTCCGGTACCTTCTTACCTCCTCTTCTGATAAGGGCATTAGTCACACTGGATTAGGGAGTCACCTCTTCCTGTAGGGCCTCATCTTAATTTGCATTTGCCATGACTTTTTTAAGGCCATACTGTGAGGCTCTGAGAGTTAAGACCTCATATCCTTTAGGGGAGACACAATTCAACCCACAGCAATCCCCCCAGGCGAGCTGTACCCTCCGCTCGGGCTGCCTACAACCTCTACATTACTTAGCTAACTTATCACGTCATGTTGTAATTATTTTTCACTCACTTCACTCATGCCCCAACAGTAACGACAGGTCTTATCTCTAGTAGGAGCTCATCTATACAGCTAGTGAAAACATTCTTTGATCAGCTAGTCATGCCTGTGACAGATGAAAGAACACGGAGGAGCAGAACATGTGGACTAGCTGGGCCAGGAAGTACAGGCCAGTAATCCCAGAACTCCAGAAGGCTGAGGCAGGAGGATTGCAAATTCAAACCCAGTCTGGGCAACTGATGAGACCTTGTCCCAAAATCAACAAAAATCTGGACTAGGGATGTAGCTCAGTCTGAAGGTTTGGGCTGCATCCCTAGTACCAGAAAACAGACATACTGTGAACTATATCAGCACTTCTCAAACTCCAACGGACACAGGAAGCCCTGATGGATTATATGACTACACAAACTGACTTGGTATGTTGATGGGATCTGGGATTCTGCGTATCCACCATGGTCAGCATGGTCCCAGGGGCTGTTGCTGGGTCATGGACTCTTCAAAAATAAAACCTTTTGAGCTGGGCCATAGCTCAGTGGTTAAAGCACTTGCCTAGCAAGCACAAAGCCCTGCGTTCAATTCCCCAGCATCACATAAGCCTGGAGTAGTGGTACACACTGAAAATCCCAACACTTGGGAGGCTGAGGCAGGAGGATTGCCCTGAGATAGGGGCCAGCCTGAGCTATATAGTGAGTTCAGGACCCACCTGGATTACAGAGAGAGACCCTCCTGTCTCACGAAAAGTGATATAAAGTTGGAAAAATAAATAGTAAATTGCTGGGATCTATTTTTTTAAAAAAAATACTAGGGCTGCAGGGTGGCACATGCCTGTACTCTCAGAACTCTGGGAGGCAAAGGGCAGGATGACGACAAGTTTGACCACAGCCTGGGCCATTTATTAAGCAAGGCTCTGCTTCAGAATAAAAACTAAACAAGGGCTGAGGGTGTCGCTCAGTGCAAAGGCCCTGGGTTCAATCTCCAGTGACACAAAAAAGAAAATTGAGGAAAAAAAAAAAAACTAAGGCATCTGAGCTGCTATTTTCTTCGTTTAGCTGTGCTTTGGAAAGACCCTCTCTGGCAGGTACCTGTCACCTGCTAGCCAGGAATGTTCTCCCCACAGCCCGTGCATACATTCAGGGAGGGAAGCTGTTTGACCCGCATACCAGAGATCTCAGGTGCAGCCTGAGCCCAGCGGAGCTAAGGAATTACAGGTCCGAGGGGAAGCCAGCTAATCCTCTCCCTCCCAGGCCTGAGGGGCTTCCTGTGAGGAAACACAGTCTCTCTGTGCGCCCGGAGGATGGCAGCGGACAGGAGCCAGCACGTAATGAGGTTAGGAGTGGTGACGCCACTTAGCAACCCCTGCTGAACTTGCAGACCAGCTCTGGCAGCTGCTTTAGACTCGTTCCTGTGAATTAATCATCCCAACCCCGGCCCACGCCAGGTGCAGCCCTGGCCTCAGGGTCACTGCTCCACCAGAAAAGCAGAAGCAAGAACTTGGCCCCTACGCTCAAGAGAAGGGCATGTGGGCCATAAGTGCGCACAGCTCTCTCACAACCCACACACACAAGTGAACACAGGACACCTAACTCCCAACTGTCAAACCAGGAACACAGGCAGCTCTGGTATTTCCGAAGAGGGAGGCAGGGCCCTGGCACTGGGCTGCTCTGCACTCCCAAAGCCTCAAGCACAAAATCCTATAAAAGCGAGGATAAGAGCTGCTTCCGCGAGACAGGGCTCCGATTTCTCAAGGAAACAAACACTGGAAGCAGACAGTAGCTTGCTGGCTGTGCAGGCAGGGAAATGGCCTTTGGCTGCTTTTGGGTTACGCTGACCACCACACCTACAAACAAAAATGAAGGGAGGGAGCAAAAGGAAAAAAAAAAAGGACGGACAGGATGGAGACATGACAGGAGTAGAGATAAAAACCTCTCCGCTGGACAGGCCTTAGGGAAATGGTATACCCTGGGTCTTCCCTATGTAAGCAGGCTTTTTTTCTTTGCCTTGGCCACTGGCCAAGTGGCCCAAGGGCAGGAGGATAAGAGCGTACTGCGAAGGTGAAGCCGCAAAGGCTTGGGAAAGCCCTTCACAACTGGGAGTTGGGCACTAGCAGCCAGAGGGGAGCGGGAGAGCCGGGAAAAGGCAGTCAGGGAAACAAGGCAGAGGATTCATGGGAGCACAGGCCCAGAGCCTCGGGGGCTGGGCTAGCGTAGGACACAGATGGCCTCTGAGCTGGCCAAGTCCCCCTCTATGGAATGAATTGTTGGGCTAAGGTCCTCTCTGGCTCCGGCACTCTCCAGTCTAGGGGAAGGGATCCTAGAAAGTGGGAAAATATCTGTGTAATAGTACATGTATTCACGCAAATATACCTCCATGCAGAGCCTTGGTGCAGACAGCACATCAGGGGATCCACAGAGGGAAACTCCAACCAGAGGAAGAAAAGCCCAGCCCGGAAGTGTAATATATAGTTGTGTGACAGGAGCAGGTGATTTTTTTTTTAGCTGGATGGAGATCGAACCTAGAGTTTTGCACCTGCTAGACAAGTACTCTACCACTAAGCTACACGCCAACCCTGAACGAAAGACAACCTTTGTGGCTGCCAATCCCACTCTATTGAATAGCACTAATAACAGTGTTCACCGCTCACGGGCCAGGAGGGAGGTCTGAGCCACCAGCCTTTGCAGCAGCGGTGGAGAAACCTGCCCCACCAGCAATATAAGGCCAGCAAAATCATTTGGTCTAGCCTTGCCAAAGCAGATGCCACATTAGGGGTAAATTAAGCATGGAATAATTAAATATTTTACCAAATATAACAAGGTAATTTTTAAGTTGATAATTTTGAGTGACTTGTGAACGATGTCATACGTATCTAAAATCACCCTGGGGGGTGGCAGGAGGAATGGCACAGTAGTCAAGCACTGTCCAACATTGCATAAAGCTGGGTATGGTGGCACATGCCTGTAATCCTAGCACTTGGGAGGCTGAGGCAGGTGGATTATCCTGAATCCAAGGCCAGCCTGGGCTCCATAATGAGGTGGACCAGCCTGGGCTACAGAGCAAGACCCTGTCTCCAAATAAAATAAGATAAAGTAAAATAGCCCTTGACAGAAAAAAAGGCTCCTCACCCTGATTTTGAGGCTCTGTATACACTTTACTAATAGCCAGATTATCATTGTGAAATATTCACAGTGTTTAGAGAAAATTTTTCCCATTATAAACAAGCAAGCAACCTGTGCTACTAGAAAACACATCAATTTCTTGGTTGTGATACTATGCTATAGTTATTTAAGATACAACTGAAGGAAAACGGGTAAAAGGGACACAGAAATTCCCTGTACTATTTCTGTAATTTCCTGTGAGTCAAACTATTTCAAAATAACAAGTTATTCTAAAAATTAGCAAACACACAAAATATTATTGCGTATGGTTTTATTTGAAGATAAGGTCAAAAAATATAAATTTGAGCCAAGGTATGATGGTATGTGCTTATAATTCCAGCACTCAGGAGCCTGAGACAGGAGGATGGTCATGAGTTCAAGGCCACCCTGGGCTACACAGTGAGTTCAGGACCAGCCTGGACTAAAGGGCAAGACTCTGTATCTAAATAAATATGATGAATAAAATAATTTTAATAATTAAAGGGTTTTTAAATAATTTTAGGGGTTTTTGTTTCAATTGAGGTTTTGTGTAAATAAGATGCTCAAGTGAAACTAAAGTCCCTGTCTCAGTGTTTGGCCTTTAAAACACTGTTCTGAGGACTGAATGAGATGAACTTGGGCCTGATGGCACAGGCCTGTAACCCCAGCTCAAAAACTGAGGCAGGAGGACTACAAGTAGTTCAAACCCAGCCTGGGCACCTTAGCACCTCAGAAAGACCCTGTTGCAAATCAAAAACTAAAAATGGGCTGGAAATATACCTTAGTACGAAGGCTGTGTTCAATCCCCTGTACAACAATAACAAACAAATACATACATACATACATAAAAATATAACGCATACTGCTCTTAGCCCAGCGCCAGGCCCAGAGCCTCAAGGTTTGCCTTTTGAGACTGGGCCTTGCTCTGTAGCCTGGTTCTGGCAATCCTCCTGTCTCAGGCTCCCAAGTGGGGGATTATAGGCATGTACCACCATGCCCAACTTCTGTGGTGCTGGGGAATCAACTCAGGTTTTTAGCACTTGTCAGGCAAGCACTTTAACCTCTGAGGCAAACCTCCAGTCCCTCCATTTTTAATATAATAATTTTTTTTAGAAAGGGTCTCACTCTGTAGTCCAGGCTGGTCCTGAACTCACTATGGAGCCCAGGTTGGCTTCAAACACACAGCAATCCTGCTGAGAGCTGGAATTACAGTCATGTACCACCACACCCAGTGTACGTGGTGCTGGGGACTCGAACTCGGGTACTTAGTGCTTGCATAACACTTAACCAATGAGCTCTTCCTGCAGCCCTCCTTGTATGCTTTCCAAAGTCAACAGAGCCTAAGAGCACAGACTCTGGAACCAAACTGCCCAGCTCACAACCTTGCCTGGACACTAATCCACTGGGCCTCTGCTTTCTCACCTGCATAGTAATTAAGAAAACAGAAAAAGCACTGGATTGTTGAGGATCAAATGAATACACACATGTAAAGCGCATACATATTAATATTAAACGTTAGCTACTGCCAATTAATTACGTTTTCCTCATTAATATACACCCAAGTAAGAAAGAGCCTGAACAAGCACATAATAATCAAAGTAGCATGGCAATGATTTTGGAGGACAGTGTTGCACAGGATTGTTTTTGCTGGTATTTTCTAATTTTTCTCACAATAAACACAGCTTTAAAAAAATTCTTAGGATTTAAAACATTCTTAAAATTTTTAAGGACATACATTCCAATATCCAAGAAAGAAAAAAAAAAATAACAGGGAGAAAGAGCCTATAAGAAATTAAAAGCAGCCAACCATGCGCTCACTATGGAAATTTCCTGAGCTCTGCTAAAGTCTCAAAGCAGCTAGTTGGGCGTCTTTCTCCAACTTATGGCTCTCAAAAATGAATGCATAATGTGCCCGCAGAGGTCACCAACGTTCTGGATGTGTATTTTTAATCACACACATAATCCTGTGCCCAAAAAATACTTCACACAGATGTACCTATTACTAAAGAGAAAAGAGCTTAAACACAGGTTAAATCTAGTCATGGAAAGTGCCCGGCACAGCCAGACGAGGGCACAAAGGCCTTTCTGTGGGTTCCACACACTAAGGTTCCTGTGCCGCTCACAACCAGGAACACGCCGACAGTGCAGGCTAGCACCCTTGTCTCCAGTGTGGCTGCCTTCCCGCGGCTGCCTGCCACCTTCTTTGTTGACATCAGTCACAAAGTGACCTGACGTGTAAGTACTGTGACAAGCCAAACAGGCATCCAGAGGAAGCTGGGAATCCTGTTCCACACCTTCCCTGTGGTTTGCCCAGCAGTCGTGGGGCTGTCTCATCTTGCTGCCCCAGGACGCAGGCAGTGCCCTCGCTCGGTGGGAAGAGCCCCAGGCAACGGCGGCTGGAGAGCAGCCCCTGGTCGACTCGGCCTCGTTACATGGAAATGAAACGCCAGCCTGTTCAGGGTCTGCCTGGCACACGGGGAGGAAGCCGTAAAAGCTGCCAACATGGGTGACCTCCAGCATTTTCCTTCTCAAATACACAGGGAGCGAGGCTCTGCCTTCCATTTTTTTTGGAAAGGACTTTCTGTGTCCTGCCTGTGTTTACTGACATCCAGGCTCTTGGCTGTTCCAGCTCTGCCACCGTAATTCTCCCTCCTCACCGGTCAAAGTGGCCCCTGTTCCAACCCACTGCCCATAACACACTTCCAGACCACACGGCCCACTGGCTTCTCAAAGTCTGGCTCAGAAACCAAATAAAAAGCTTTTCACTGACACTCAAGTTTATATGCAACAGCTCAAAAGCCTTATTTTCATGTCTCACGCAGCTTCCACCTGAATAAATTTGTTTTAAGTGCCACTTTTCCATTTGTGGAATATGAAGCTATGAGGTCTGAGGGACAGCCCCTAAGGCCCTGTGAGATGCTTCGGCATGGGCAGGGATGCAGGTGACCCCTTAGGGACCAAGAGGGCCAGCTGAGGCCAGGTCCCTCAGCACAGACAGCACAGCCCTAGAAAGGGATGGCACAGCTGGGCCCTCGCAACGCAGCTGGATGCGGCAGACTTCCAGTCTTCACAGTTCAAAGCGCGGTCCTTAACCTCCAGGCCTCCAGCCCAGCAAGTGCCTCCCTTGGATCCCTGCAGCACAAGGCAGTCTCTAGGGCTTATTTCCTCATCTGTTAAATGGGAACAACCTCGGGATGAAGGTTACTACTACTGGAAGGACTGAAACATGACCAGCAAATATAGAATGCATATGCAGGATCACAGCTGGGCTCACCTGTAATCTCAGCACTCTGGGAGGTGGATGCAGGAGGATTGCAAGTTCAAGGCCAGCCTGGGCATGTTACTGAGATGCTTTCTCAGGACTCAAAATGAAAAAGAACTAGGGATGTAGCTCTACGCAAAGATTCAGGGTTCAATCCCCAGTACCACCACCCCAAAAAAAAAAAAAGTGACTGGCACACAGAAAACTCTCAATAGACAGGATGCGCTATCACTAAGCTTCATGTTCAAACATACGAAGTGCACACTCCATGCCAGGAGCGGCATAAGCACAATAAGCACGGCTTCTGGCTGAAGAGTTCATGAAGAAGCACCAGCACAGATCTGAGACTGCTACGGCACCACACAACAGCATGGAGGCAGGAGTGGCTAGTTCTGCCTGAGATGACCTAGGAGTCATGATTATTTAAATCACTGATACATGATGGAGATGGAGGAACAGCTCAGTAGAGTGCTCGTTAGCAAGCGCAAGGCCCTGCATTTGATGCCCCAGCACCACATAAACCGTGCATGTCTACAGCACCTGCCTATGATCCCAGCACTGGGGAGGCAGAGGCAGGGGGATTGCTGTGACTCGGAGGTTAGCCTGGACTACAGAGAGAGAGCCTGTGTCAAAAAACAAATTAATTAAACAATGATACATGAACAGTCCTATATAAGACCCTGGTAAGCCTCCACCCTGGCCTTTGCTGAGTTCCACTGGAAGGACATCAAGTTGCGAAAAATTCAGCCCCACGTCAGGGCCTCTGCCTGGATAGCCCCTCTCCCAGAATGCGCATGACAACACGCTCACATGACTAGGGTCTCTGCTCACAGTACAAAGTCTCCCATCCAAGTACTAGCCAGGCCCCAATCTGCTTAGCTTCCGCGATCAGACGACACTGGGCGTGGTCAGGGTAGTCTGGCTGTAGAGTCAAAGTGAAGTCTTTCTGGCCACACCAAAGACTCTGACCCCTTCACTCCAATATTATAATCAAACCTATTTGCATACATGGTTTTTCTCTTTTTTTCCTACTAGAAAGTGACCTCTGAGAGGACAAGGACTTGTTTTGTTCATAACTATAACCTATGAACCCAAAACAGTGCCTGAATTGATGAATGAACAAGCCAGTTAGAATGTGGCCACTAACCACATGAGACAGGTTGGGCTAAGAGCTTCAAGAACCTCAGCACTTAATCTTTTCCACCTCCTTGCCAGGGAGGTGCCCAAGCTCAGGCAGCCAGTGGCTCCCAGGTAAACAGTGATGTCTCTGAGGGCAAGGTTTAAGAAACTCGGCCCTTCATGAAAGCTGGGGTAGACACCAACCACTTCCACCATAGCTCTGTGCCCTGCCCTAGTCTATGCCGTGGGCTCCTTGTAACAACCCCACCTCTGGCCATCGGTAAGGAAAGTGAAGGTGGATTGCTTTGAGGATGCTGTAGCCAGACCTGATCTCCTCCTCATTCCAACCTTCAGGGCTTTAATTCTGAAAAACGGCTCCCAGAGACAAGCCCGAGGATGAATAAAGCTCAAGCTTTCCTAGATCTGGGAGACTTGCCCTCCAGAGTACCCTCCCTAAGGACTCATAAGGAAATCAACAGGATGACAAAGGTTCTAGCCAATCCCTAAGTAACCATGCAGCCACAGTGGGGTTTTTTTGTTTTGTTTTCTGAGACAGGGTCTCATTCTGTAGTCCAGGTAGTCCTGAACTCAGGATGTAGCCCAGGGTAGTCTCAAACCCAGTAATTCTGCTGTCTCAGCCTCTCAAGAGCTGAGATTACAGGTGTGAGCCAACTAAGTCATAGGGTTTTAAAAACCTATCACAGATGAGCCTGGTTGTGCGAGCTTGTAACCCCAACACTCTGCACAAACGAGGTAGGAACATTCCAAGCTCAAGCCCAGCCCTGGCAATTTAGCAAGTCAGGATTTGTAATTATTTAGGCCACATTACCCACTCCGCCCAGAACCTCAGCCCTGCCTCCATGAGCTTTCCTCTACTGGGTCCTCCTTTGAGGATGCAGCAGAGTAGAAAACTGGGGCTCTGGGGCTAGACAGACCTGACCTCAGACCCCTGCCTTGCTACGCCCCATAAGTTTGGCAAGCAGTTAACCCTCTAGGGGCTGCACTGCCATCTGCATAGTGGGATGAAGGATACCACTTAGTTATTTTTTCACTGCTGGGACAAAATACCCAATATCTACAACGTAACAGAGGAAAGGATTTATTTTAGCTCACAGTTTCAGAAGATCTCAGGGGCAGTCAGCAACAGTGAAGGCTCATGGGCAGAGGCTGGACAGCAGCTCATGGCATTGCAGACAGAAGCCAGGTCAAACAGGAACAAGGTCTCCAGACTCTGGCAAGGCCAGAACTTTCCCAGGAAGAAGCTGTAACAATGTTTCTTCTTCCTTCCTTTACTTATTTCAAGCTGCCAGTTAGGCCTCCCACACCCAGGTTGGGTGCCCCTCCCTTCCTTCCTGGCCCACAAGTCAGTAACAAGCCCTGAAAGCTCTGCCCTGGGCACCTTGCCAGTCTCAATGAATTGACACAATCTTTCTAGGTCAAGCCCCAAGTATCTGCCCCTTCCAGCCGGGCCCTAATTCCTAATAACTCACAGTTCCACAGTTATCCCATTACATCCAAATACATAAGGCTTCTGGGAGATACTCCAGATCCAAACCACAGAAGATGCCTACCTGGGAAGTGTGATAATGACTGAGACACACAACTACCAGGCACACAGCTGCCACTGCACAGCAATGAGAAGCCTCTCTAGACACACCTAGTTGGCACAACTGTCCTAGCGCTTTCTTTGGCTGGATCTTGTTTAGTGGACACCAAGGGCTGGGTCCAAGCCTCACTCTCTTACTCAGCAGAGACAACCCCAGAGGACCAAAGGCCCAGTACACCAGCACCTCCCAGCAGGCAGCCTCCTGCATGAAGAGTGTATCAGGATTTTGTCTCTTGGGGAGACCCTGATCCCAGCACCCACCAAGTCTGGCTGGGTTCAGGCATGCTCCACGGTTCTAGTGCTCACACACAAACACATACATATTTTAGAGAAAAACTAAGTCGATTTATCAGACACCTATTAAGTGCAAAACCCACTTAAGTACTTGAGCTCCAACCCTTACTTGCATGTTAGCATTAGCTAACAAATTATATATAACGGACAAATTGTATGACTTATTACAGCTTCAGTTTACTCTTTTATAAAGCAGAGGATAACTCACCTGCCTTAACTGAGTTGTGAAAGGATTAAATGAGGTAAAGCATGTTAAATGATGGCAGCAGTACCTGGCACATGAAAAGTAAGAAATGTTAGTTTAATGAGTCCACCCTACCTCCTAACCAAGGAAACCGAGTAGGGAGCCACCAACCCACCAAAAACACTGCCAGATGGTGAGGTAATGGGTCAGGAATCCAACCCCAGACCTGCCCAATGCCAGGCTATTTCCCTTGCTGACATTTCCACGTATCTACCCAATGACCAGTGCTGGGCACTGGAGAATTCTTTTTTCTGCAGCACCTGGACTGAACACAGGCAGGCCTTCACAATCAGCCACACTCCCAGCCCTTTTTTGGTTCTGAGAGAGAGTCTTGCCAAGTCACTAGGTTGCCCATCCTAGTCTCAAACATGCAATTCTCCTATCTCAGCCTCCCAAAGTGCTGGGACTACAGGCACGCGCCACCTTGCCCAGCTTATGTTTCAATAGAAAATCATAGCACATCCTTGTGGGTTATCAAATTCAGGTCCAATTAATTGTCTTTGAGCTATTTTTCACTTATTGGTCAATTACCTCTTTATTTTTTACATTGTCACCTACATACAACCTTGGCTGGAATCTGCCATCCTGCACATCTTGTTGGTTCTTACCAAATTCTCATTCTTCTAGCTTCCAATTCTTCCTCCCACCCCCCTGACATGGGGTCTCTGAGAACTAGAAGCTGATGGTCCACATCCTCATTGGAAACTAAGTTGCCACGTGCGTGATCATTCCTCCCAAGATCTAAACAAGCTCTACGTGCCAAGGCGGGAGAACATGACAGAAACTTCAAAGGATTCTCCATCCCAACTGATCCTGACACCCTGCTCATGCTATTGTGACAGAACACCTGAGATAATTAACTTATAAAACGCTGGGAAGGGACACCCCTCAGTGAAAGAGTGCCTGCCCAGCAGGTGTGGAGACCTGGACTTGACCTCTCAAAATGTAAACAAACAAAAAAAAATGGGGAGAAAAGAAACCTCCTGCACTGCTGGTGGTAATGTAAACTGGTACAACCACTATGGAAAGCAGTATGTAAGTTTCTCAAAAGAATGGAAATAAATATCCCCTTTGATCCAGGGATACTTCTTCTGGGAATTTTCCCCAAAGAGTTAAAAACAACACATAACAGAGACACATGTGTACCCATGTTCATAGCAATATAATTAACAATAGCTAAAATGTGGAAGACACCAAATCCCCATCAACAGGCCAAGGAATACATAAATTGTGGTATTTATACACAATGGAATACTACTTATCTATAAAGACAGGTTGGAAGCTTTTACAGGTAAATGGATGCAACTTGAGACCATGTTTAGCAAAGTGAGTTGGAAGCAGAAGGTGAAATATCGAATGGTTTGTCTGATATGAGAAACCCAGATCACAATTATTTCATAGAACTTATTGTGAGGAATAATGAGAATTGAAGGGAACAGGAGGGTAGAAAGGGAGGGGGGAAGGATTTATAATTTTGTCATGATATGTATGTACACAAAATACTCAAGATCAATGTAAACTTTATTTATTGCACTTATGCATATCAATAAAATGGGGGAAATATTAATTTCTTTAAAAAAAAGAAAGAAGAAAAAAGGAAAGAAAAGACTAAGAAAGGAAAAAAGGTTTAATGAGGTAGTGTTTTTGGAGGTTCCAGTCCATAGTCAAGTGAACTCACTGCTGTGGGTCTCCGAGGAAGGAGCATTTCACAGAGGGAGCACATGACGAGCCAGGAAGAAAGACAAGGACGACACTGGGTCCCAAAGTCCACTTTGAAAGCAGACCTCCAGTAACCTAAGGCCTCCCACAATGCCTTACTTCCAAAAGACTCTACCTTTCCCAGTAACGCCACCCGGGAACCAAGCCTTGGACACACAAATCTTTGAGGGACACACATCTAAACTATAGCAATCCCAGTGCCAGCACAAGTCCTCCATCCTTCATGTGTGATCAGCCTCCGTCCCCACCTTCCACATGTAAGTGCTTGACCTTCTAGCAAGAATTACTTTACTCTTGGCGTCTCACCTTGGGGACCTTCTGCCCACTGACCCATTCACTATCTTCGCTGTGTATTCTGAGTTGGGCTCAATCTTTGTCCTCTACTGCAATAACCTTACTGTAACAGTCATGAACAAAATCTTCCTTACCATTACAACAACTGTCGGAATAATTTTTTTCTTAGCAACTCATAGGCTTGCTTCAAGAAGAGGGGCCTCCCCTGCTCAAAAATTTTCCACACATGTCCAATCATGATCCCTTGATCTCCTCTAATAGCCACCTCCTCCTCCTCTCCACTGCAAGCAAGCACGGCAATGGCCACGTTGGGCTCCTCACCACCACCATG